>JAZGUH010001018.1:0-219559 GCA_037893225.1 Hippasteria phrygiana
CAGTCACACATCCAATTTGGATCTCCTATTGTCCCTCTTTTGTTTGTACTTTTAAAAATTTCGGAAGGCATCCTATATGTTTTGTACACGATTTTCAATCGTGGACGTTCGGTCAACCGTGAACCCTTTGTCTACGCCCTAACTCTTTTGTCCCTAGTCCACACACACGCATTCGCGTTTTTGCATCCCTGTGGAGACATGGCATTGTTCTCCCCTTTGTCCCTGTACTTAAGCAAACCCCCATAGACTTTGTACACAAAATTCCTTGTGGAGACAACCTAACCCATATAATTGCCTAGTGGAGACCTATTCAGTCCCTTTGTTCCCATTGTGTTCATGTCTCCACAGGGTACGGTATATCTCTCCACATATGTAAACGCCTGCAATCGGGGACCTCCTATTGTCCTCCTTTTGTACACGATTTTCAAACGGGGACCTTTCTCAATCGGGGACCCTATTGTCCTCTATTGTTAAAGGTCCCCTATTAAATGCAAAAACAAACTCAAATGATTATTTACACAACAATATTTACACAAATACGGAATGACGAATCGCATATATGCCAACTCCGGAATGCCTTTTATGACAAAGGCCTTTGTTATGATAATTGCATATGCGATTCGTCACTTCGTGAAAATGGCGACGTTATGGTTGTAGGGTTTGAAAAAAAAAGTGAAAAAAGGAAGGGTGATCATCCCTTTTAAAAGGATGAAATTATCAGGAACCGGAGAACACTGTGTCCCATCAAGTACTTAATCAGTGAATAGTAAGTTCTATAAAGAAATTACTTGCATTTTTAATTATATCTTAAATTAATATTCCTTTGTAAAATTCTTTACTTGTTTTTATTAAATACTTCGGAGGAAATTATTAAAAAAAAAACCAGTGAACAAGAAATCAGAATCAATCGGAGTACAAATAAACATAAACATAAACAAAATCAACAGCCGGAGATTTGTTTTAATTTTTCTATTATATTATTGTAAAAAACTGCAAATGATTATTTACAGTAATATTTTGTTATCAAAATGGTAGACGGTTCTATGCATAATAACATAGATTATTGGAGCTGTGCGTTATATTTTAACTCTGACATTGATTGTACTTGTTATTGATGATCCTGCTGCCTGTATGTTCAAACCCTGTGATTGCCAGCGTGTCACACTCTGAAATGAATGACCAGTCTTGTACACAAGAGCAGAACATACAGGCCACTCATGCAGCATCACTTTTCATGAACAGAAACACTTTGGAGTCGTTGGCGGTGTCGTATGAACATCCGACTCCATGAATATCCGACTCTTTACCAGTGGTGCATTGCAACACATGCTTTTATAATGAACGCAATAATTTCTGGCGATGGCATTTAACCGTTAGCCTTGTTTTCGTTTGGTTTATTTCATCATGCTTAAGTTTTGTCGCGTTTTTGTCTCTCAAAATTTACAATTTATTGTGTCACTATTCGTTGCATACATTTATAAATAAAACAAAAATGACCATGAGTTAATAATGTAACCAGTGATTGAATTTTATAACCCGATAATTTACTGGTATGATTCCTTAACTAACAATGCAAAATATAATAACCATGTGGGTCTTTTACTGTTAACTGAATATGTCTAGCGGAAATGAAAATTTAATGAGCCTTTGGGACCTGATATGAAAGGCGGTTGTTCCGGCTATTTCGTTGTAGCAGGTGGCATCAACACCTGCACCCTACCTGTAAAGATGCGACACCTCCCCCAGCACCCCCCCCCCCCCCCCCGCCATTACCCCTGTCTTCCTTAATAATTTACGGCCGGAGTTCACGGGTTTTAGGCATACCGGAAATTAAAGGAATTATGCAGAACGATTTGTATGACTTGAATGCATGTAGGACAGGTTTCTTTCGTTGTAATTACCCCGAATTCCCGCCTCCTCCTCGCTCCTCCTTTGTAGCAATTATAGGGAGTAATTTCAACCTTTTCGTGTTTCTATGCTAATGAATTTCCATATTAATAAGCCAAAACATGATGTCATCACGAACGCAACAGCGTTGAAACCTATGGAGATACTTCTGTTGTGTGATGTTAATACAAATTTCCATATTCATGAGCTTAAAAATGATGTCATCACGGGCGCAACAGCAGTGAAAGCTATAAAGTTACTTCTGTTGTGTCATGTTATAAACATTTCTATATTCATGACCTAAACATGATGTCATCACGAACAGCTGTGGAGATACTTCTGTTGTGTGATGTTAATAAAATATTCCATATTCATGAGCCTAAACGTTACGGGCGCAACAACAGCAGTGAAAGCTATGGAGATACGTCTGTTGTGTCATGTTATAACATTTCCATATTCATGAGCCTATGATGTAATAACGAGGACTATGGAGATACTTCTGTTGTGTGATATTAATAAAAATTTCTATATTCATGAGCCTAAACATGATGTCATCACGTGCGCAACAGCAGTGAAAGCTGAAGAAATACTTCTGTTGTGCCTTTGATGGTATCATACCTTGGCTCATGGGAATTTTTTGCAAAACTTGTCTAAACCTTTGTACGATTTCCCTTTTTCTGAATGTGGCTTCCATATTAATGTTCACCTTGTTTAGACCCTAGTATAGTAACATATATATTTCTTTAAACTTTGTCGGTACATGATTTTGATGATTGATTTTAGCAACTTGTTCTAATGCTCTTCAAACATAAACTGATGGAATGACTTTCTACGAATTGAACAATCACCACATTTTCACTTCTAATAAAAACAAGCATGAATCACGTAACTCGTTAAAATATGCGTGAAAACAAGTTGGTCGAAATATTCATTGCGTGTTAGGCAGTATACAACATTTGCAAACATCAGAAACAAAACTACGTAATTATTACGAAATACCGTACTAGACTAAGTAAATGGCACCTGTGCTGCCGTTTTCGAGAACAGTGGAAATTGATATCATTTTCCAACGATTGTCGGTCGACAATCGTTGGAAATAATCTAGTTCCTCGACCTGATAATGCCCGACTCTATAAATTGCTCCGTTTGGTCTAAAGTATGGTCAGGGAACCAGACTACTAGAACAGAGTTGTTTTTCTCTTTGTTTTCCCAGCATCTAATGCACACACAACTTTAAACAGGTGAGTGTTACAGTATACATGCCAGCACGCTATAGAATACTAACCCCAATCGATCTATTTCTGAAAATTACAGCAAGAGCAAATGATGTATACTACGTTAATAGAGTAATTTAATTTAGCTCTATGACAACTGACAGTTCTAAAACACTAAGTAAAACATTTTAGTTTCTATTCAGAAGCTTTATCAAGCATAATTCTAACTTTGTGCTTTATAAGAGCAGCATCCTGAAAGTAGACATTTCTAAATAACTAGGTCTATATCTCAATCCACACAAAATGTGAAAGCTATCTTAGCACGTAAATGGCCGTTACTGTAGCCTGCCTGGCCCGCTTGGCCGGGTGTGACTGCACGAGGTAGCGGCCATGAAACGTGTTTATCATCACGAACCCTTTTCGCTCTGCCTGGTAAATTGCAATAACATTGCGCCCCGCCGCATTCACAGCCGCTGCCCGTGCTTCATTTGCCAGCGCCAGCTTGTGCAGTTGGTTTTGGGGGAGTATTATTCGAGAATAGTCTGTAATCTCATTTCACCCGTAGAGATACACAAAATGGAACGAATGTCTGAATTCCAAGGGATGGAGATTTTAATTCATGTGAAACTCTTAATACAATATCGGACCCAGTGTAAAATACCCAGATAAGACCGTAAAGGTTCTCGTTATAAAGAACATTATGAAAAACAGTGATGTAAATATTACTTGAAATTGCACATTAATCGGTTGTAAAGGTGAACTAAGCAAAAAGTCCAAATACTATATCTGCAGAGAGTCTCCAAATTATGCAGTTCATAATGGTGTATTTGTAACAAATGTGTAACGATAGCAAGTGCATTAATACAAGTGCATTTGACAAGCACGGCCAAAACGCCATATTACAGATTTTGGCTAGCACATGTAAAGACGTATGCATATAATGTACGTTTCATTACTTAACTCCAACAAACCTGAATCCTCCAAATACATGTTTCACACCATCTGGGGAGTTATGGTTAAATAATATTATCAGAATTGAAATAGGCTTTATAGATCGAAATCTATCAAATTCATGCACTTCCCTTCTCAGTGAAATACACGAAAACAGTTTTCAAAACAGCCAATGATTCAAATTATACCAGCGAATACGAAAGCTTAAGGGGCCGTCCATAAAGTACGTACGTACGAAGGGGGGATTGGGGGGGGGGGGGGGGGGGGGGGTTGACATTGCGTATACCATGCGTGCAGGGGGGGGGGGGGGGGGTCCGAGCCAATGCGTACCGTACGCAAACCGAAAATTTGCTTTTAATGAATTGTCATGAAATCAATGTACTATCTCATTTAAATAACTACCAGGACCAGCTTTTGTGCATCGAAACCAGTAATCATCTGCCTCTTGTTCAAACATTCGTGAAAAGCGTTATTTACTATCTCAATTGAATAAACCACTCATGAAACGTCAAGAGCAAACTATATGCAAAAAATAGTGTATCAGGATATTTTTTCCTTTTTTGGTTCATGTCATCATTGACTGCTGTTTTGGTTTAAAATATATCATTCAGTCATTTCCAGGTCCGTTAATAAAAATGTTTGCAATTTTTTTCTGTCAACATTTTGTGATATATTTTAGTCTTTGGATGCGACGTGCGAATCATACTACTACAGCAGGTGTACTGTGACGTTTAATGATGCTAGAATAGGGTAGTCTGAGAAGTCAAAAAGAGATGTGGAATGCGTATGCGTACAGGGGTTGGAGCCACTGCGTATGGCATGCGTACAGGGGGGGGGGGGGGGGGTCCAAAAAGTCGGCATTTCGTGCGTACGTACTTTATGGACGGCCCTTATCTTGACACCAAACATTTGTTTCTATTTCAGCCCATGTTTTGATTACCAGTCTTTTTAAACTCTCATTTTGCTCCTTAAAGCGCGCTTTCTTTCATTCGGCACAAAGTTCACTTATCGCCAAGGTTTCGACTTAAGTAGATATGAGAAGCGGGCTTTACAATTTAAAATAATGTCATTGACATGGGCTTGTCGGCAATAAAGGTGGCAGACCTATCGTTGGGTTTCCCGCCGTAGAACATGGCTGTGCGTGGGTCGGATTTTGTAAATGAGGGAGGATAAATTCAGAGTCACGTAGCATTAACACGCTCGGCTAGGCCCCAAAAGAGATGCTAAGTAAAACGTGTGATGGCGACAACCAACAAATACCAGTGAGGTCAACACGGGGAATACTGGGAATATTAAAATCTCTCCTCAAGCAGATTAAAAGACATGTCGGCTGATATTTACAACATGCAGGCATGCCTTCTTATGATAGAGAATATCTTTGCACTATGTTGCCAAGTTGGTTGTTAGATATACTGCCGTCTGTATATGGATATTGATAATAGTTTTGCTTATCTCTATTTTCCTTCTAACATTTTAATGTTCATTCTTTATATTAGAATGTTCTTGTGTTTTTAAATGCATGCCTTATTTGGGGGTCAGATAATGGATTATAACCTAAGATTTTTTTCTGAAAGGTAGCCATTGTGATCTGATAGGCCTAAGGAAAAAATAAATTAATATTGAAAGTTAAAAATAAACGTGTTTATTCGTTCGATTATAATCCATGTCGATCAGTTGAGGTTAATTGAACATTCGGTTCTGAAGCAAGTTCTAGAATCAGTTTGAGGATAGTTCTAAGAGCCGTGTCACACGAGGCAATTCACAGGCAATCAGCTCTAGGTAATCTCCACGAAGGGAAACATTCACACTTCAAATTTACACTAAATTTTCTTAGGAATGTCAATATACTGTCAGAAAAATGTATCTAATTGTGCCACTCTTGAAAGCATTCTTTCAGCCTGCAGTGCTGTAAGTTGCCTCCAAGTTGCTCGTAAAAATTGCCTCGTGTGACAAGGCCTTAAGATGGAACCTGATGTCGACATTTAATTTGCAATGACCTTTGTCAAACCCACTACAGATTCTGCATTAATTGAAACCAAAAATTAGATCGTCAAAAAGAATGAACTCGTTAAATGCTACATTTATGTTGATAACACAGCGCGGTTGCTGTTCAGAAGATGCTTGGTTGCTTCTCCTCTCCCTCAGCTCCATAATTCCCGTAGAATTCTTTGAGGGAAGACATTCCCTCTGACAGAGTCATCACTCTACACCTTCCTTTAAGTGAGCCTGCTTAACCGGTATCAACTCATCCACTTATCCGGTAACTCAAAACTAGCGGTCCTGTTGCTTTGTTCTTCGAGTTACATCTTAATTTTAACACTGCCACGATGGATAGGCACGTACGTCTGCTCATACTTTTCTACTAAGCCCATCATCGCTGCCGCGCCAAAAAGCGACATTATGAATACCGCGGGTAGTGACGTCACGGGCGGTTGCTAGGGACGAGTCTTGTGGCGCAGTAAGTCGACGCCATCTTGTTGCACGGTATGTCACGCCGTTATGATAACTGGGTGGTACTTATTGTGCTTATTGATTGCTAAATGGTTTTGTTTAGGTCGATTGGCTTTGCTGTGGCCTTGATAGTCAAGAGCTAAGAGTGAAGGTTTTGTATGTCAGTAGGTGTAAGTGATATCTCGTTGCACGCCGGCGGCATTTGCTCGTGGTTTGATAATATTTTTCAAGCTCTTTGCACTGTGTGTTTATGAACCCGGGGGATATGAATGCATTAAACATTCATTCTTTATTAGTAATCAGTTGATAAGATAATGCGTGCATAAAATGCTTCTGATATAAATCATAATCATTAATAATAGAATCTAAATCATAAATTCAGGTAAATGTGGCAAATTATACCTTTGTCTATGGGATATTATGGAATATTTTGGATCGAGGATTTTTTCGCAAATTTTAGAAAGCAAAGCTTATTAGAATTGCCCAGTGACATAGGTATTTTGCTTGGTACATTTCCCGACTTGTTTCGAACAGTATTTGTTTATGATTTAATTTAATGTTTGCATTCGATGTAGATAAAAAAAACCAAGTATTATGTAAATTAATCCATTATTTGCACTATATGGACGTTTCACGTGAATCGAAAAACACACATGCATTAATAGCATATTGCGTCATAATTAATTCCTGTATCCATATGAGTTATTAGTTTACAACATTCGGCCGTAGGTGCATTTTATACTGAGTATTTTTCAACAAATGGAATTCTTGACGGGGCAGCTTGTGTTAAATTCCGTAATTTGCATTATTGCTAAAAACTGTAAATCTATATTCATCAAGTTTATTTTTAATTTAAAGATAAAAAAGCACAATGTGACAACTTTCCAGTAAAAATTACAAATCTGGACTAAAAATAGATTTACCTGCGATATAGCCCCAATTGGCCCCAACTTTTAGATAGAGTCACTTTCACGTAGAAAGTATGAAACGACAATTAGAAACGAAAGTCTTATGTTGTAACTAACAAAATCGTGGTCTTTTGGCTTCAAAAATGACATATCTCTGCTTTTATTTCAGGTGTTCAACCCAGTCTCGACAATTATTATTCCTAAAAGAATAAAGTTTTGTAGCCCAAATGATTCCTCTAGCTGTACAAAGTGGCCCAGTAAGATGTTGACATGTTCCCTACAAATTCCCTATAAATATAAAATCATAACTTATGATTGTTTGTCTTGATATAATAGGCTGGAATATTATATGAACATTTGTAAAAACCATGGAGTGCAGTGAATACGCTTTATTTGGTCAACAATCGGAGCTTGTGTTTTCTAACACTAGCAGACATACATTTGTTTGCTAGTTCTGAGCATGCGCGCGTAGTTTTGAGTATGTGTACGACCATCCTCGACTCCATGGGCGCGTGTGCGTTCCTTCACTAACCCCTGGCCGTGAGGAATACGTAAACGACGCTGACTGGCTATTCCAAATATATATTTATGTACTGAAAGCGAACCGCGCGCGTAATCCGAATGTTGAACGCCCTGTGTGCGCTCGCGCCCGCTTTAACATCCTGTTCGTCACGTCACATCAGCAAAACGAGTTTGAGCACGTTTTTCCATTATCAAGACGAGGCCACTAGTCTTGGTGGCTACGATAAACGATATGGATTTTCTCTGGTCAGGAAATACATGTATTTTATGTTTAAACAAAAGGCACACATAATTCGAGTCGAGGCAGGAAATCAAAATTGTTCCAATCGCTAGTATATTGCTCATTTTTATCCAGTTCAAGAAAGCAGCTAATTCTCATTGACAGTGTTTGCCGCCGCTGCAGAAGATGCATCGAAAGGTTTGACAAATTTGCGAACACAGCTGAGCAAAACATTCGGAAAATGACACAACTGACATCCGGCGATAATGGGCGAAAACGGTCATGACGGTCGTCATACTTTTCCTTCCTCCCGATCCACCACTCCCACCAGGCCGGCTGTTACTCAGTGCAGTGTTAATATATTTAACGTTATAGGCAGGAAAAACATTAGGAGCTAATCTCATCCTTCCAAAAGATTGATTCTACAAATAAAACTTTCCTACTAAAAACACTGCGTCGCGCGTTAAACACATCGACTGCAGTCCTAATTACCATATCCCACTATGTGGGATATGGTAATTACACAATTCCAGGGGTTAGGATCGAGCAAGGCATGGTGGGAAAACATGGCGCCGCAAGATCGTACCCATGGTAACGAGGTTGGTGTACGACTGGTGAGAACACTGGAAAAGAACTGGAATATGTTAGTCTGGTTCCATGACCTGAAGATTCCCTGACGTCTATATCTCATGTAAGGTAGCTACCACGGTTTAAAATAGATCATGACGTGCAGTGTCACCGAGTAACGTCAGTGGCATCACTCAAATTTAGTATTCTTGCAAAATCCAGTCGGCAAAATACTGCAAGAGTGTGGCATTGATTTTTTATATATTTCGTTTCTATATATAATTGAGAATTCAAATTCCAGGATCTGTAAAGGGCCTGACAGACATTTTGTTCTTGCGAACATCAATGATAACAGCCGAATGTTACCGAAAACAAGTTCGGAAAACTTAGGATATTTTCGGAATCGGGCAGAATTCTGCCCGTTTTCGTCACGTGACATTGGCGGCTACCGGACCTAATATTCATCAGAAATAGTTAGAATATTTTGGTCTGGGAACCAGACTATGGAATATGTCTGCTGCCACCAGCGTCAAAAAACTCTCCCATTTATTTACAGCAAATGTTGTTTACTGAAAGTAACAAATGTGCTTTTATGTCTGTGCTCATATATCTTCTAAAAATGCAATATGAAAATTAACAGATAAAAATAACCGTATTTTTCAGTTGTGTTTTTGTGGTGAAATGGAAAAATTCATTCAGAGGGGATTCATTAATCATTTTCACTATAACTGAAAGATATTGACATTCCTCAAATTGTAGCCAAAATCAGACATTTTTTACTCCAGATATGCCAACATATCATGTCAAAACCCATTCACGGTTTCACGTGTAAAGGGGACACCAAATTAGTTTTCTGTTTATTTTTGTGATAATTCATGCTCAATGTGGTATGTTTATTTTAAAATGTATTTTTGTCTCACCTAGGATAACACATCAAGGTTTATTGTGAAAATAACTTGATTACACTAAAAAATAACAATTCGGTGCATGATTGCGTATGGGGACACCATCTGGTGTCCCATTTACACGTGAAACCTAGTAAATGGCCCAACAAATAAATATTTTCAAACATGGAATCTTTGTTATGATTTCACACTTATCAAGTGGGACATGTAATTAATGGTGATAGATCTGAATTTGCCAGTGAACCCAATTATCTTTCTATTTCTCAGAAACATTACACAAATTTCCCGTTTAAAAGGGACACCAAAAAAGTGTGTCATGTTTACACGTGAAACGTTCGGGCTAACGCACTGTGAATCTTGCTTAACAAGCTATTAATGGATTTAAATATAGTGCCATTTTAAAGCAGTATTAACTTGCTTTAGCATAATGAAGGGCAATTGTTCATACACATACATGTTGTATGCGCACATGGTAGTATTTGAGAGCCAAAACAACGCATTTCAACAACAGTTTTATAAATGTCGCAGCTTTGGTGTTCCTTTTACACGTGAAACAGTGAAATATTAAGGACACCATACTGTCAGGAAATTAGTCAGATGTTTTATTCAGATATTTAGGTACAGGTACTATACTTTGAGCAACTAAAATTATTTGTATAAGGGAAACAAATATCACAATGTAAAGAGGGACACCGGCCCAAACATTTATGGAATCACCCATATATATGCGCTATAATCTTATAATGATTAATTCGGTTGTACCCTGTGAACCGTTTACTATTAATCATGAGTTATTAAGTTTGATGGCCTTTGTTCGTTTTGGGACGCATTTAATATGATGTTGTATTGATGTGTGCATGCCATTATGTTATACAGAAATTCGCCGACGCCATTTTTACAGTGGTGCCGCGCTCGCGTGCAGGCTGCCCGCGTTCTTTAATTTGAGTCGCGTGCGCATTTTGGCAAGTTGTAAACACCAAGCTGCGTCGAGCGCGTGCGTAAAACACACACGCGCGAGCATGGTGCCACCGCAGTAAATGCTTCTAATTTTGGTCGCCGGATTAGTCTATACATACATACATACATACGCCTGGGATTGCCGCTATTGTTATCAACACTTGATTTTAAAATAAACGTGTATCTGGAACCTTTGGAATAAAAGAAAAGAAAGAAAGGAGATCGTTAATTTGTAGCTGCTCTTCACGAAATGTATCATGGCAAAATTGTGACTGGAGTGACTAAATTTTAACTTGAAAAAAACTAGGTTGGACGTAATCTTCCAATCTCCAAAATACAAACATGGAACATTCGTCGTCTGCAGTGGAAACTGCAAATACTGGTCTCAAACCGATCGGAGTAAACAGTAATTGCAATTTGGATCAGGCTACTCCTTGCAATTAGTAACTAATCCAAGCGGATTGTGATGCCTGGCTTTTCTGTCATCCGTAGATCACGATTTCATGCTGCCTGTCCGTATAGCGTCTGTACTCGGTTTCATCAACATCACTCTGTCAGAAACGCGCATGGCAAGTTCGCTACGCTCGTTGTGTTGGATGGCTTGTATAAAGATCCGTCGCCCTAATTGAAGGCATCGTTGTTTACTGGACGTAGGCATTGTCGAAGGTAATTAGATACAAATAAATAGTGACTATCCAATCGCAGTCGTGGTCATTGGTGAGGTTTTTGAATTGCAATTTAATGAACGGCTCGCTCGGAAAGAAATGACTTGCAAAGCAAATAACTGTACTAAGTGACAATTTTTTCGTGTGCTGCGACTTCATTTCGTTAACGCTCCGTATATGCCTACCAGTCGTATGAAGAAATAGTGTTATTATCGCGGGTTGTTAAAAATACGAAATTTAAGGATGGAGGGAAATTTCATCTGAGATATTATACAAAAAATGAATGTTTGTGAGTGCGATGGAAAGAATAATTTCGGAGGTGGAATTGAAAATTTCATCTGTCCCATTGCACGAATGTGAAACCTTCATTACTTGTTTTATACAAACCCGAATAAATCTTCGTCATCTGATTGGTCAGAGCGCGACCGATAGTGTGACCGTGGAATGGAAGTTATAATCACCGTTGCGGTGCGGCCGCGCCGTGCGTTGTGACGAATAAATCAATGCCCGTGATCAACGATCCACCAATCAGATGATGGGAATTTATTCAGGTGTTGTATAAAACGATATAATTTGATAGTTATACATTATAATCAGTCATCGGCACCCTTATATTCTGAGCATGTGTGCTCGCAGAATAGCACTGTAAATGTTCGTATAGCATGCACACGTGGAAACTGTTTCATTGGTGCCAAGTGTGAAATGTATACAATTACTGATGTAGTCGAAGTGCAATATTTTTATATCTGAATACCAGGTGACTGTCCTCGTGCAAAAATATTTCCAGGCCTATTATGACCGAAATCTCATTAAATCACGCAAAGTCTCCAGAGGTTTGAAGTTCGTCACACCAGAAATCCGTTGCCATGACAAAATGAGATTATTTTAATCCTGTTGAGGATATCTGGCATCTTCACTCGTCGTCGGATTAAATTTCTCGCCTGAAGGATGTGGGGGGAAAAGGAGATTCGAAAAAAGGATGAGTAATCTCTTTATTAAAGCTCCGGGAATATTCCAAAAGCCGTCTTAGGGCATTGTCGCCAGTTAATCTGAGGATGGCAGGCATTCGTGTTACAGTCAAAGTATTCTTACTGTGGAGGAATACTCTTCCGCGAATGACCATTCTGCAGAATAAACACCAGGGGTCTGTTCGAGAAAATTACTCCTTCGGAAATTGCTCAAGCAAACCGTTGCTCTTGTTGACCCGGCTTGGGGAAAGTGTGTTCATTTGCTCACGTGTTCCAAGTAACATTTCCGCGTGCTCTACTGATCGAAGTAGTAAATGATTACAGTTTCACCGAATGCATGAAGATCTCCACAGGTTTATTTGAGCAGAACAGAAAAAGGACGTCTGTACTATAGTAAGACGTCTGCACTAGTAAGCAGGAAGTCGTGGGTTCGATTCCCACCCGAGTAGCCTAATTAGCCTGTGATTTTTTTTTTCACACAGGCTCCCTACATTACGTCGGGACAGGGCAAAAGAGAAAATATCTCTGTTCTAATTTATATCAATATTTCGGTTTATTTTTCACAATTCTCCGTTAATGTGACATATTATGATATAAGTCAGATCTTGGAAATAGATTAGATAACTAACCAAAGAGATTAAATGTTCGGGGGATCGCAGGGCAATGTGTCCCGGACTTTAAGACATTCATGCTGTGCATTGCTGACATCTCCATGTAATCTTGTATTAAGTGTTCGTCCTGTGTCCTTTATTAATGTAAATAACTCTTAATTTAGCCTATTACTATTTATCAGTTACAAGTTCTGGGATTAGTTTTAGAAAACTTATAATTGTTAACGGCTTGCCATAATAATTTGTATTGTGACGTCACTCGTTGCTTTGCAAATATTACTGGTACTCGTCTTAAGACACATATCTTAGCCTTGGGGTCCCCTTTTGAAAAGCTTGTCACAATTTCCCCCCTAAGTTTATTTGGTCAGAAGTAGTGGAGACATGAACTGAAGAGGACTCGAACAGGACCCAATTTTGTATGTAACTGTTAAGCACAAAATATCGCTCAGCAATATTTTTTCCGCTGTGAAAAAAATCAACAGACGACCAGTTTAAACTTAGTATACATTTGCTTTGGCTGTAATTTTCAGAAATGAATGGATTTGGGAGTTAATATTTTATAGCAAATGCTGTAAAACTGACCTGTTTAAAGTTTTGTGTACACATAGGCTGGGAAACAGAGACAACAGAGGGGGAAATGCTGTTCTAGTAGTCTGGTTCCCTGACCCTTCTTTAGACAAAACAACAATTTATAGAGGTCAGGGAATTATCAGGTCGGGAAACTAGACTATTTCCAACGATTGTCGGCCGACAATCGCTGGAAATTGACACAGAAATTCCACTTTTCGTGAAAATGACAGCACACCAGGTGCCATGATTTCACAGGATGCTTGAGACTATTATATACTTACAGTCAAGTAAGGTATTTCGTAATAAATCGGTAGTTTGGTTTTTGATGTTTGCAAAATGTTGTATATTACCTTTAAAGCTGCTTTGGCTAAGTAAACGTTTTCTGTGCTCAGCCGATTGCTGTGTTTAGCTGCTCTATCAAACGGACCCCTCGACTAAACCGAACCTGGCTGAGGAGGATAAAAACACTGGCGTCTTAGAATAGGTCATCCAACTGTTCGTGTAGCATTTTATTGGTCAGTATTTGCCAGTTGGGACTGACCCCATGGGTCCCCCTCTTGTGTTCAGTGGCCAGTCGAGGGCCCTTCACATCTTGAAATATGCTGCAATTTGCTTCAAGCCGTGCCACTCTTGGCCCACATCCGACTGAACGCTGCGTGCATCTTCATTGAGCTGCTAAGTGCTGCGAAATGGTTCTGCCCATCGAACGAGCAAATAGCTGAGGGACGAGATGAATTTCCGATTGCCTATTGTTTAAATTATGACTGGCTTATGTTTGTACTTACAACATCGATCTACATCTGGAAAGCGATTGTAGAACGCAAGTGTACGGCATTATATTTGCAGTTTTGAAGATTTGAAGCTTTAGGGATTCACTCTGAAGGAGTTGAAATTCTATTCCGTAAATAACACCAGAGAATCATGTTTGAGTTGAACAAGTACATGTAAACTGGATGCGAAGGGTGCTTGTCAGACATAAATTGACTCTCTCTTATGATTGGGCCAGTGCAAGAAAATATACTACATGCAGATCTGCATGAAACTGACACAATCGCGCCTTCTCTCCAAGAGACACAGCTCAGATTTCAGTGGGAATAGGTAGCTACTGAACAAAATGTTCTAACCAGACGAGACGCGCATGAGAGGTGGAGAAACGTTTCTTGAATTACAAATGCCATTTCCGTATTTAGAAAGAAAAAGCGCGGGGGCAAATACTCCGCTTGCAGAACTTGCCATTGACTGAGTGAGTCTATAACTCCGGGTTGCAAAATCCCTGCTGCCGCTCTCAAGCAGGCTCCTCGGAGCCCGGGGCCATTCTTCTTAGATAGAGAGGACTTTTAGATCGCCGAGCATGTCTTTGACTTAAGGGAGTTGAAATTAATAGCCGGGACCACTGAGAGAGAGAGTAAGAGAGAGAGAGAGAGGAGGGAAAGAGTGTTGGTGTGTTTGCGTCGGCGGTGGAACAAATCGTGCTGATGATGATCAGTCGGGCCCGAGGTTGCAATATCGCTCTCTAAACGGAAATAAGAATGAAAGAAGACATTAGCAATCAGCACTTAAAGGTAATATACAACATTTGCAAAACAAAACTACCAAATTCTTATGAAAGACCTTACATTACTTGAGAGTTAATTTCAGTAGTCACAAGCATCCTGTGAAATCATGGCACCTGTATGGTGTGGTGTCATTTTCAACAAAAGTGGGATTTGGTATCAATTTTCAATGATGGTCGGAAAAAAAACAAAAGACCTTTTTCAAATACTGCCCCCAATTTGCCAAATTTGTTTACTCCACATTTTGTTTGCAATCGGTTATACATCCGTAAACAGGCGTAAGCCAGGTAGTCTGGTTCCCTGACCTGACAATTCCCCGATGTCCATAAATTGCTTCGTTTTGTTTGAATTAGGGTCAGGGAAGCAGACTACAGGAACAGCATTTTGTTCTTTGTTTTTCGAGCATCTATGAACACAAAACTTTAAACAGGTCCTTACAATAATATTTGCTGTAAAATACCAGCTCCCGCATCTATCCATTTCTGAAAATTACAGCAAGATGAAATGTTGTATGTTACCTTTAAACCGCCCCAAGTTTGCCTCAATCCGATCAAACTCAGATTATGTAGGTATAGAATATTCGTAGAATGTTAAGATTTTAATCTCTGTGCCAACGTGGTTGTTTTTGTACTGTTATACGCTCAGCTATAGCTGTAGCATGCGCTGCAAAATTGTGTTTTTTTAGCTAACAACATGTGGTGTCAAAACTGTCGTTTTTCATGTCCAACATTGTCATGTTACTGGTACTCATGTATATATGTATAGTATTGTTCCTGAGGACGCAAGGATAGAGAAACAATGAAATCATTGTTGTCCTCTGAGGGAGGTCTTTTTTAAGCACGGTCCTCGGAGGTACAACATGTGTACTTAGTCATGGGAGAATGCTAAAGTAAAGGACAATGGAGAAGACAAAGCCTTATCTTCCGTTGTACGTGACTGTGGTTTTGCGCGTTTCTTTGGGGCCACGTTGGGGCTGTATTGCAAGTTCAATCATTTTTTGGTTACACAATAATAGTCACATTGCGCTCCTATATCACTCAAGGCGAACATTAAGGGTAGTATACAGCATTTGCAAACATCAAAAAACAAAACTACTGAATAATTACGAAATATAGAAGTCTCAAGCATCCTGCAAAATCAAGGCACCTGGTGTGCTGTCGTTTTCAAGAAAAGTGGACATTTATGTCGTTTTCCAACGATTGTCGGCCGAAAATCGTTGGAAATAGTCTAGTTCCCCTACCTGATAATTCCCTGTATGGTCAGGGAACCAGACTACTAGAACAGATTTTTCTCTCTCTGTTTTCCCAGCATCTATGTACACAATACTTTTATAAACAGGTCAGTGTTACAGTATTTGCGATAGCACGCTCAGATAAAACACCAACCCCCAAATCCATTTATTTATGAAAATTACAGCAAAAGTAAATAGTGTATATTACCTTTAACAGGTACAAACTGTGAAAGTGTTTATCGCAGTGTTTCAGTAAAATTCAGCCTTTCTTTACCTATATTTACTAGTTTCACTAAAAACAGCTTTTTCTTAACACTTTAGTTAATATGATAGTCATAATGTTAAATTGCAATGGTGGCGAGGAAAGTTGTCTTTAATGATGATGTTCGCTAATACGTGTAGTGGTAGTGGTGGTGGTGGTGGTGATGATGGAAGTGATGGTGAAGATCATAGCTGAGTATTCTGTTTTCCCTTCTTTTCTTGCATATAATTTCCTATGCTTGGTCTATGGAAACCACATACACCGGTAATTTGTAAAGGTAATAATTTTAATATACATTAAATATTTAGACTATAAAAAAATCAATATGGATTGAATCTAATTAGATATGTTGATTTTGCACCTGTAGAATTAAATTTCCCGCGTTGTGTATAATTTAATAGATTTGAACGCTGCAAATTCCATCGAAGTCCACGTGCAGTTAAACAAGATATTATAATGTAAGGGCCTCTGCCAAAACATCTATAGCTCGAGGCATTTCACTTTACAGCTAAATCCATACTGCGTCCGTCAGTCCAGCGGGCGTAAGCCGTTTGTACAAACAGCCCGTGTTTTCATTAAGGAATAAATTCTGAAAGCGGTATCCCACCTCCTGACACTAAATGTAATGACAATGTCACAATGACGTCACGGCCGGCCATCCAGCCGGCAGATATTTTCTTTGGCTACCTCTGAATACTCGTTCTTAGCAGCCGCGCGCTCTAAAGGATACGGGGCAGAAATATGATTTTCTTTCACCAAGCTTTGAAATTAAGTGCAGGGAATGCCCGGGGACACAAGGTTCAATAAGAGCAGGGCGAGAAATGTATTTAATTTAACAGCCCAGTTAAATATGTGGGTATGGCATTTTGCGTGCGTCATGCATCAGCCCTATTGTCATAATTATCCCGTCATATAAATACACCAGAAGGGAATTACTATTTATAATATTACTAATTAAACCTGATAAATCGTTCTGAATCTACAAAGAGAGATTTTTTTCCTTTCCGACGTAGTGTCTAAAGCCCGGTTCATACTTCATGCGAATGCGAAGCGAATTTCATGACGTCAACAATTGAAGTTTCATTGTGACGTTCTCCGTTACCTTAACGAATTCGCTTCGCATACGCATTCGCATGAAGTATGAACCGGGCTTTACTCGGATGGGATTCGAACCCATGACCTCCTGCTTATTAGGCCAGACGTCTTATAACCAATCGACTACCGAGCTTGCCGATTCGAATCTAATGTAGCAGCGGTACTGCGTAATCTGTGTGGAAATTCTTTCTGGATCTCTGAACATTCGAATCGTGTTTTATGCCGTATTGCTGCCCATGTTGACGGGATAATAATATCCAAATTATAGGAATTAAATTATTTAAAACGAAATGGCGATTTGACAATTGATGAATTTTGACCATCCAGCCATTTGGCTTATCACTTACTCCATGCTTTCTTAATCAAAATGGACGTTGTACTATACCGTAGACTCCGAAAACAGTACAAGATTCGAGAAAGCTCGTACGGTAACTTGGTTTGTGCAGAAATACAGCTGATGTTCATTGCATAGGACCAGGCATAATGTTGGCATGTGCTGCACACGTATTCACGCAGAATCCATATAGCAGCATTACAGTTCAGATGTTTATGGATTTCTGCAGGCAGACTACGTGTACACTGATCAGACACGAGACTTTTTTGGACCCCGTAGATCTGTAGCTGATACCATTAGGCCAAAAAGAAAACCAACTTGTGTTGCCGTCGGACCGATCGACCGTAAATATCGACAGAATCAGGGTCGGAGTTTGTTTGTTTGTTTGTTGTTTGAACAAAATTCAATAAAACATAACTCAGCCTCTCTGTCTCAAAAAGTGTTTGTATTTGATGTACCTTCTTTACTTTATGCGTATTTGCATGTAAAAAATGAAACCAGGGGTTCGTCCAACGTTTAGGCCTAAAGATGACTTCGATCCGTCGCGCTCGTCAAAAGCTCCATTCAGGCTGAAGAGTAGCATAGCTAAAAACTCTAAGCTTTGGATCTGGGGAGGTCTAGCAAGAAAGAAAAAATCAAGGACAGCGCATGTAAAAAAGCTATACATACAACCAATTCAATGTCCTTTAGACATGTATAAATATAGCGGAAAAGTCAAATCGAATCTGCAAAAACGTCGTTGTATCTCATTCAGTCGGTTGATATGAACAGGGGCGGATCCAGGATTGTTTGCGGGGAGGGGGGGGGGGGGGGTTTCTGAAATTGTTTTCCGTACAATTTTCCCAAAACGTTTTTCAACGTTGGTGTCGCCATTTAACCTCTTTGTTTTGTTCTGACCCGTAGACGCAAAATATGACCTTTACGGGTTTTTGCTTTTCTTTTCTGGTTTGCTGTGCCGGTACCTAGGCGTAGTCCCTTACAAGCAAAAAAATGCCGACGAAAAAGGTGATGGGGGTGGGGGTGGGGGGGGGGGGGGGTGGGTGGTCGACCCCCCAAACTCCCTCTGGATCCGCGCCTGATGAAGCCAAAAGTTAGAATACTTCCATTTGGTTTGCTTCTCGGTGATTCAAGAAGTCGGTGGCGAAGCCGAAAAAAATACATTTTTCCGACCGACCCTCTTTTCCAATTTTACCTGTCCGAGAGCAACACAACAATTTTTTGGACCTTAACATTGCTCAATCGGTTCCATGCATTGACCTGTACTTGCTATTCTATTGGGTTGTCTTGAAGTAGGCCTACTGTGCAATCAGCTTTGTTTTCCCTATACTGCCTTCAGTAATTGAACGAACGAACGAACGAGCGCACGCTATATAGCGGTGCAAGTTGGAATGTCGCCAAATTGTCTGAAAATGATATTAACTTCATTCACATTGCCGCTGCCGGAAAGAAAAACAGTTTACCGTGACCTATGTGCTTATGAGAATTTGGAAGTTGTGTACCGTATTCAAAGCATGGTCGTAATATGTGTAATGTAAAAAAAACTGTATGCTTGTAGCATTGATGAATTTAAAGGTAACTGAAATCTAAATAGAACAAATATACCGTAAATGCTTTTGAAATATGAATGAGTACACATAAACTAAAAGAAATTTATGTTTCAGTAGTTTAGCGAGATTTTGGACGTAAAATGATACCACGCGCGCTGCCCACCAAATATCTTTTTCTGGTCGGTATCCGCCAAATAAAGCATTACTTGCCACGCCTAAGGCGGTATGCCGGGGGGTGGTATATTGCGCCTTCTCTTGTCGATGACGTCACCGGTGCAACGGAGAATTGGCAGGGGCACGCAACATGATTTTTGTATTGATAAATTACAAAAATAAAAGCACATCAAATCTTTATTTCTCATTCAGTCTTTTATTATTTCGAAAATCATTTATAGCATGTTTCCTTTAAAAAATATTTGTACAGTACCTGCACACAAATTCGGTTATTCTGATCAACAATTGACAAGACAATGATTGGGGCTTTTGCAATTATTAATATGACGTACAATTGGATGAAAAACGTTCCCTTGTGAACAACTTTAAGAATTACAAACAAACAATTCTGCTTTTCCACAGACTCGTGGGGGCGTTCTGTTGCTAGTAATCACGATGGAAACATGCATATCCGGCATTGGTTGGTTTTGATGTTGATGAACTACCGGTATAGGGTTTCAGAAAATATAATAGATTCTTGAGGCTTTTTGCTCGAAGGAATGGAAGTTCGGCGTCTTATGCCTGACGAATTTCTGTTCCACTCTTCACACACTGCAAGACTCTCGTATCTTTCATGGACCGGTCTTTGGCACTTTCTCATCATTTCATCGTGGCCATAATCAGATTCTGTCTGCAGCTCGTGATATCTCTCCATGTCGTGGATTCATTCTCCATGGCCCGTTAATGTCACCGATCAAGACATCGCCGAAGATGGATTAGGATGCTTAAAGCGATGACTAATACACTCCGACCAAAGGTTAACCGTGCGCTTCCAGCCCTGCATGCTAAATACTACGCCCCAATTACTCAAACTTGTTGGATATAGATCCCATTCGTAACGGCCATCATTCAAATTCTGTAACAATGTAAGCACCAAAGGTCTACCCGTGTCTATGCAAGGGTAGATAAGATTTGTACGTTTCCATGGTGATGATACCAATAAGGTAAAAACTTGCTGTAGCAACATGTGGCAAATCTCTCTCCTGACGACGGGCAGAGTGTACTGTCCAAAAGGTTAAGTTTTCCAAGGTTCTTTTCACCACCCTACAAACTTACAAAAGAGAGAATTACCACATGTACTACCGCAAACTTTCACCGTATATCCAAGGGTTACAAAGACATTGACGCCTTGAAAATGGGTCGCTACGTATACGGTCGATTTCCAGGTTCGTTTGGGGCCTTGTTAAGATGATAAAGATAATGAAGCATTCATTCTTCAATGTCATGAAAGCCGTTAATTTTTAACGGTCGTTTTCACAATAACTTCATTAGAAATTCATACCGCTTATTTTGCATGCATGTCTCATTTTTTGGGCCAACTTGCTATCTTTTTAACAAATAATCGATTTTCAGTGAAAGTTTTAACAGAAAAGTTTCCTGACAGAAAAGTATCCACATTGTGTCATAGTCCTCTTTAGCTTAGAAAATGAAAGAAACACTTAAGATGAACGTGCTATAGCGTATTGAGGAAGTCCCCCAAGTTTGACTTTTTGAGATAAACATGCCAGAATAAAAAGGAATCAATGGGCTTTTCCGTGATCCAAATTTGCCCTTATACATTATTCTTATCTGAAAATATGACATGAAAGAAACGCCACTATACACACAGAGATCGTGTTTGGAGAAAAAAATCGGCTTTGAAAAATCACGCAGTGCACGCGCCGCCAACGTCACCATCAAAAACGTCATTTCTTTTCTCAATTATCTGTCTATTTTTTTCAAAACAAACTTTTACCTGGAGATTTAATGATACTAAAGCTTTTCAAAAATCTCAAACTTGATTCCGGCAAGATGTTTTTAATAACCTACATGACTTCAGGCAATGATTACTCGAAACTGGTCTTGAAAATCATCCCTCATTATACTCCAGCGGGTCACAGAGGCTAAGTTTCAACCAAAAACTTATTTCAGCCGAAACTTTTGACAAATTATTGATAAGCCAGCTCGGTATCTCAAAGGTCAAATGTTATTCGGGATAAAATTGCTGACGTAATGTCACGCCATGTTACGTGAACGCCCATTCTGATTGAATTTAACACGTGCGCGTTGTGCGACCACCTTTTGCGTTCACACGCGCGCGTTAGGTCACGTGGGTCATTCGGGATAAAATGTCATTGTGCTCTTGCGCAGTTAAAATACCGAACTGGCTTATTAAGTTGAAGGCCTTTCCACACTCTTCGGATTTATGATTATTGCAAGACGCTCAGAAACATTTCATTCATCATCTCTATAAACTACCTGTAAAGTTTAAAATAGAAATCTTAGGCCTATTTCAGCCAACACTTTCTTGGTACATTGCGCTATTATGCCTATCTTTGGGCTTTCTTATTTTAATTAAATGTATTCAAAATCGCCGGATTTTTATGGATTCGTTTCAGGCCATATTAGGATTGTGTAAATATTCTTGTATGTGTGTAATGTACAGGTAATCCCGTAGGGCAGAAAACACAATAGAACAATAAGCCCCAGAGCGAAATCTTTAGAAATCTATCTTCCCAGAGGGAAAACGCTATAGAGTTTGAGATTTCAATAGGAACAAAGGAAAACAAAAGAAGGGGAACAAAGGTCTTCCCCGCAAGTATGTGTGTGTAAGGCTATATGTTTGTATGTGTGAACATATTTATATTCATTAAAAGTGTATGCAGGACCCCAATGGAATCCAGTTTTAAACTGTTTGGGCACATCCTGGGTAAATAAATGTTACAGTAATAAATAAATAAACAAACAAACGATAGTAGGTTTTGTCCTTATTCCTCTAATAAGACACTCTCCAGTGTTTATTCCTAGATTCAACCTCATCAACACATTGTAAATTTTAAAATAATAAAAACCCTATTTCAACCGAAACCGTTCACTCTAAATAACTGTCCAATTCCACGCGTAAGAATTTGATGCACTTTAGGTACGACATAATGAGGACATTTATTCATGGAAATTGTCTAAAGTACCATGTTTTAGTTTTTTGTATGCATGGAATCGGAGTGAGACGGTCAAGCTTGATAGATTAAAGAATCATACATTGAGTTCAGAGTGTGAACATTATCAGTTATGATAGCGTTCGATGTGGCAAGTGTGCATACTGAGGGTTACATCATAAATTATGAAGTGCGTTGTAGGTAAGACGATCCTTGGGGAACTTGAAACACTGTCTGGAAACTGATCAAACGTACATTTATTGGTGTTGAAGTAAGGGAAAGGTGCCAAATATTACATACGCATGGACAATGCGCCTTTCGTTGTAATTAATTACAAGGGAGTAGGCCGACAGTACAGTAGTACTCTCTCTCTCTCTCTCCCCACCATCCTGGTCAGGATTTTCTATTGTTTCTACACACAAACCCATCCCCATAGACTAAGCACACGTTTACTCGTGAGGACACCTTCCGGACAAAAGAAAAAACGTGAGGAATATTGTTCCCTTTGTAGTGCCGTCTTTTTTGTCCTCACGAGTATGTCGTGATTAATACAGCAAGTGTGATGTGAAATAGATGTCCGGAATGACGAACCGGATCCATTTTTGGCGCAACACTGAGTGCTCCGTACACAGTTTGCTTCTGGCAGAATGATGTGCATTGCTCCGTGCGCGCGGTAATCTCCCAGTGCTAAGTCAATACCGTATGATTGCTCAGTACGTTTGCGTAGTGTCGCCTTACGTTGTAAGCACTTGCTCGCCTGCAGTCTGCACCATGATACATTGTACCATGGCCTGCGCTCCCGAGATATCTCAGGCTGATTTTCTAGGAAATCTGGCAATTGCTCTATTCTGCTTCTGCTTACATTGCAGTATCTCTGTCCACATTATTTACAATGTAGGGCTGTGTATGTTCTCATTGGACGGATTTCATGCTATCCATCTATGTTCTTTTGACAAATTTAAAGAAATTATTATTCGATATAAACGAGGGAGGTCTTTTTTTGTTTAATGTCCCATTCAAAAGTGAATATCTGTTGTATTGCTAGAACAGTAGGCCTATAGGCCTAGATCCCTATCTTTAATTGCAACATCTACTTGCATAAACAATGTCCAGATTAAAGTCATCCTTACCCCGGCGGCTTTCCCTAACTCAAAGTCAGATCGCTTTTATGTAATTACTTGAATAATGATGTAACAAATGGTCCCTGAATATCTGTCCAAAAATTCGACACTTTTTCAAGTGAATTTAACATGCATGTGACATCTACGGATAATAATGAGTTCAAAACGTGCGCATAGTCCATTTGTGGTATACTTCACTGCACTGTTTGTGTCGCAAAATTCACATAGTGCACGTATACACAATTTCAATGCTGCCATCCATGCAGCTTGAATTATTTCACGTCTTCATTAAATTTAAATGATGCGTTTTGTATTACTGTATATGGGGGAGGTGAGATGGTCTGACCAATGGTGGAAGTTACCCCACCTGGGTCTATAGGTCTGAAAATTTGTTTTTAATGTAGTAGCCCTTTACCTGGAGTTTACGTTTTATTGGGCGACTTCCATAAAAGAGACTCCTTTCAATGAAAGGCGCGGAACAAAGGCTACCTGGTTACATTGTTTGGGACACAGTTCAAGTTTAAAGGTAATATTCAAAAAGCAAAACTGCTGAATTATTATGAAACACCTTACTTGACTGTAAGTAAACAATGGTCTCAAACATCCCGTGAAAGTCATCCGGCAGCTGGCGGTGCTGTCATTTTCAAGAAAAGTGGGCAAAAACATAAAATAGCTTCCTCGCGTTGTTGCAACCGTTAGTGTTTGAAAGGTAGAGCGAGCCAGTGGGTTATTTATCTACAGATCATGAACCACCCACTCTCACTGCTAGCTGTTAGCCTGCTGATGCCTCGCCCTATCTTGTGTGCAATCTCAAGCGTGTGCGTGTGACGGACATCAGTCATTTTTCTTGGCGGGATGGGGATAAGCCTTTAAAGCCGTGTCTGTTGTGCTTTGGGAGTATATTACCCTGCAAAATAAATTTTCAAAATGAATTGTTACTTTTGCTCTGTCCCTACTCCGACTGAAAATTTCCATTCAATGGATGGCTCCTACTGACGAGTTATAGATTTAATAACAATAAAAACACTTGCTACATTTTGGTATTGCCAGAATATTTATTTTCATTATATGGTATGCAGGAAGATTGCCCTTTACATTAACACCCGTAAGAATTGGGAGCGTTCCGCTTTTGATTCTACATCTGTTACTTATCATGGGCCGATTTGTTTGTAGAATGTCTTATTGGAAAGCTTATTACTTTAAGTGTAAATGATTGGTCATTGTTGCAATTTTCAGAAAGGGGCGGATTTGGGGGTAAGTATTTTATAGGAAAAATTGTTCCACTGACCTGTTCAAAGATTTGGCGAAAAAAACGAGAGAAAAACAGCGTTCGTTTTCAACTATCGGGCGGCATTTGTTATAGCGCCCTCTTGTAAAATAGCCCAATGTTTGTAAATGGGATCGTTTTCAATTGGTCACATAACATGTACAGAGGCCGAGGACCGAGCAGAACGTCCAAGATCCACTGCATGCACTGTTACAACGCGTCGCTTCGGTACACGACGCGTGTGCCCGTTTTCGGATTGTTAACCCACCTTTAGACACAACACGGATTACGTTCGGTCAATAGAGGGTAGTTTTCCAACGATTGTTACGCGGAACAAATTTCAACTTTTCTTGAAAACGACAGCACACTATAGGTGCCATCATTTTACAGGATGATTAAGACTGCTATTAACTTACAGTCTATATAGTCAGGTATTTCGTAATAATTCAGTAAAAAACAATTGGGAGGATTACCAATCGTGTACACTTATACCTTTAACAAATTAGCAATTCGATTTGAAGGTTTTTTTTCGGGGTGCCACGCCCCAAAAACATGCATCACAGTTTGTTGGCAATAGATAGAGACATTCCAGCAAAAACGACCGAGGATAAGTGACATATTTATTAAGTTTGAAATTGTCAATTAGGAGCGGGACGCTCTCCAATATACTCTATAGCTGTACCTAAATTTATAGGTCGAAAAGAGCTTTTGCCCTGGTATCTCTATGGAATTCTTTGTTTGGTGCACGTATCCCTTCATCGTACGATCTTTCCTGCTTCAAGAGGATGTTGATTGCTGAGAGATGTCTGCGTCATTTATGTATAAACTCTGGTGTCAAAAGACAAATACCAATAATTTTAACAGTTTAGAATACGGCATCAGCGTACAACACGGGACTTGATAAACACAGCTAAAAAAGTAACTTTTGTATTAATTCATGGCAGAAATAATTTTGTATTGTAATAATCCTTAATCTACATAAAACAAAAAAATGACGCAGTGTCCAAATGACAATACACGTCAATGATTTCATAATTTTGTCAAGAAGGGATCGTAAATCTCTTCTTGAAAAGCGGATCTATTTTTGGTTTGCTTTTTCCCCCCCGCATGATAGGTTGTGGGCCGAATTCCGGATATAGTGCAATACCGGATCAACCCGTGGCCAGGATGAGGCAAGCCCCTATTCCTTGGCCCACATCCAAAAATCAGTTTAATATACGGACTGCTAAGTAGCAGCGTTTCAGATATCAAACTGAAAAGAACAGATATTATTCGATGATCTTAGCCGATAGGCCGAGAAGCGATACCAAGTATGAAGTTTGGATACTATAAGTACTCCCAAAGAAGTTTAACTAGTCACGGTACCCTCACTTCGAGCGCACTTTTATGTCTCGTTTCAGGACAGGAACGCTTTAAAATGCATACAATCCCTTCTTGACACAATAATGACAAAAAATAAATTTTTACTTTCAACCATTTGTTTCGGTCGAATTCCACCAATTTACGCAGAAGTTGAGCAAAAATTAATAATTCAGCAGCTACAGGAGGAAACAGTTATACCCGACATGCGCAGTGCATTTTGAATGGTAATCTAACACAGGTCATAGTATTTAACGCAACATTGCTCTGAAATCCCCCAAACTTAATCGCTTTGGTAAGTTACCAAACCTGCCAGATATACCCAGCACGATATGGGGCAGAGGGGTACCCCCCTTTTTGTCCCTATACCCTATACACTCTCCAGACTATTGTTACCTAACACATCCCCCCTAGACTTCTGAAAAGAATTCTTGAGATTCCGGGAACACAATGACCAACACAAAAGAGGGGGGGGGGGGGGGGGGTACCCCTCTGCCCCATATCGTGCATCATATGCTGCCAGAAGTGGAATAAATTTATACCTCTTGCATCTTTAATTGATTCTTTTTTCCCCTTGTAGCTCCAAACCTCCAGTGCTTTTAGCCTAGATCTTGTTTGGGACAAACTTGCATTAAAAAAAACAAAATCTGAGTGTAGAAATTCTACACTCAGTGTCGAGAAAAAAACCGAAGCCCTGGATCACATTCAGACTGGTGCCACACATAGTGCAGCCTGTACGCAACCAAAGCCCCAAGGGCACCACTCTGAATCCAACGGTCTGACTTTCCGAACCAAAATGGCGTCCCCGAAATTATTTCCGTCAATGATTTTCGGACACGACAGCGCATTTTCAAAGGATGGTCGTGAAAACTATTATATGCTATACTTTTGTGTAACATTTCCAACCTTGTGGAAGTCGTCGCTGGGGACAGCAAACAAATATGACGTCATAAGACGGACTCACCTTTTGTGTCTAGCACTAGACACAAAAGGGAGTTTCGTTTTAGACAAAATGGCACTAGCGGGCTTGATGGGACTTGATAAAAACAGCTCGCAAACTTCATGGCAGAAATAATTGCCTGTTTTATTGTAATGTGCCTTAATCTACTTAAAACTGCAAAAGATGCAGATTTCTCTAAGCAATCAACATCGTCTTTCGCCTATATTTATTTTGTACTCCATTTATTTTGTGTGTGGTTTGTGACGAAGACACCCTTGATATATTTATTATAAGTTCAAATAAGTCAGTTCGGTATTTCAACTGCGCATGTGCACAATGACATTTTATCCCGAATGACCCGCGTGACCTTTACGCGCGCGTGTGAACGCAAAAGGTGGTCGCACAAAGCGCACGTGTTAAATTCAATCAGAATGGGCGTTCGCGTAACATGACGTGACATTACGTCAGCAATTTTATCCCGAATAACCTTTGACCTTTGAGATACCGAACTAGCTTATTGGGGTGTATTGTAGATGTAGCATTTTGTCGCTTATTATTATGTAATATTATTATTGCATACTTATTCTTTTTTCTATTGCCATATCTGAACAACTGAATAATACAAACATTCGTCGCGGCCATTATCATGTAGGGCTGAGTCCATTCGAATAATTCAATATATCCGAATATCCGAATTTCCTTGTTCAAAAACATTCATAATAATACACAAACTACACATTTTATTCACTACAATAGTTCCTTGCGTTTAGTGACCATCACTCATTGCAATACGAGGGTTATTGAGCATGTGCACAAAAAATGAAGAATAGGCCTACATTTAGTCCTGGCGATTTCATATTTTTCTTGTTATGTAACTACAATCATTTCCGTATATTCGAATCGAAAATTAAATATTTGAATATTAGATTCTCGAATATTCGTATATTCGGCACAACTTTAATTATATGCATGCGTCATTGCCCAGTTCTGTATGCTTTTGTCTAGCTTCTTTTTAAAATACAACCGGTACCGTACCTGTCGAACGTTCTTGTGTTGATCAAATGATGTGATGCTTCTATGCATGGCTAATAAGCTTTGTAAAGACACCTGTACATGTATATATATATAATATACCACACTGGAAAATACCAGGATGTATTTCAAGAGGTCAGCAGCTAACAATCCAGCCCGTATCCAGTTATTATATTTTGATAGAAATCAAATGAAAGAATACACTGGTGCCCTCACACATAGCCGTTTGACCAAAGCCGTGTCAATTTCTTGTGCTTTTCTAGCGAAGTTCACGAGGTAATTCTATACCGTCATTGATCCCCCAACACGAGGATGTAACGGCTGTTCATTTCACACTTGTATTGCAGAAGCTTCTCTCTGCCCACGCAACAACGAAGAATTTTAGTCACTTGTCGCGGGGAGAAAAATCAATACTTTGAAAATATTTGGAAATATTTACCGAACGTCCCTCGTGCGAAACCGTATGTCAACGTTAATGGTTTTTTGTTGGCAGATATTTTTTTATTAAATCTGCTGCTCATAAAGGAGCTTGTGTATTGACAAGTGATTTCAATATTGGCTGTGGGTTTTGCTCGTGTCGCTTCTACGTTATTCCTGTTGCTATAACTAATACCCGTTTAGGCGGTAGTTTAACTGATTTCTTGCATGTGTGTGCCTTTAAATCCTCTCTTCCGACTTCAAAATATTGGCTGAATTATTGAGGCCTTTCCAACTGATATCTGAATTATGAATAACTCCAGTTTATGAATCATAAAATTATAAACTCATGCTGTAAAAAGTGTAGGTGAAACCTGTCATGCACAAAATGAATTTGTACGTACATTTGAATTTATGTAGGATATATCTCGTGTTAACCATGCAGGACAATTGAGGGAATATAAAGTGATCCATGCAATGATTCACGTGACATGAAATTGAACTAGACAACTGTGAATGGTGTCAGTAATGCGTCAACCATATGAATCATATTATAATAATACAGTGTTGAAATACTGCTTTGACTATACTAAGAGACCTTTATTAATAATGGTTGAATGGTGGGTAAGACATTTGCGTTTACGCTATCGAATTGTAGGCCTAATTGAAAAGCCACGATTATGTTTTAAGCAACACCTGTCACAGATAACTACATGCTAACAATAATTTGCACTAAATGTAAAAATATGTGTAATTCTTCTTTTCGAACACAGATTAGAGACTCAACCATGTACGGCAGCATATATGTAGCTTGGCCCATAGTATAGCCCACATAAAAATGGCCCATCCTATTCTGGGCTAGAGTAGCCCCCACCACCGGCAAAAAAACCAAACAAATAAATTAAATAAGGAAGAAAAAGAAACACGAAACCTAGTAATGGCGTGGGATTGAATAGGTAAATACTGGTATGGGGTTAGGTTTAAGGCGGGAAATGGGCCGTGTAGTACGTTTGTGTGACTTATTCTGTGTGTGTGTATGTGCTGTGCCGTGTAATTGTTTGATTTCTATATCGGTGTCTATGTCAAAAACCGGCAAGAAGTTATGACGTAATCACAAAATTAAATTTTGTCAAATTGCCACTGAACCATGGTAAACTAAACTAAACTAAACTATGTAATCATACACAGACAACAATATAATGTCATTAAAGGTAATGTACAACATTTGCAAACGTATACAAAATATCCTGAAAGACCCTACTTGGCAGTTAGTAAATAATAGCTTCAAGCATCCTGCGAAATCATGCCACCTAGTGTGCCGTCATTTTCAAGAAAAGTGGGATTTTTGTATCAATTTACCAACATTAGTTCGTCCACATTTTGTTTGTAATCGGCTATGGGGGCCTGCCTACATCCACGAACGGGTGCAAGCCAGCTAGTCTGGTTCCCTTACCTGATAATTCACCGATGTCTGTAAATTGCTCCGTTTAGCTTGAAGTAGGGTCAGGAAACCAGACTACAAGAACAGTAAGTTGCTCGTGGTTTTGCCAGAATCTATGAACATACAACTTTAAATGGGTCATTGCAATCATATTTGCTAGAAAATACCAACCCCACATCCATCCAAAGTGAAAATAAGCCAGTTCGGTATTTCAACTGCGCATGTGCACAATGACATTTTATCCCAAATGACCCGCGTGACCTAACGCGCGCGTGTGAACGCAAAAGGTGGTTGCACAACGCGCACGTGTTAAATTCAATCAGAATGGGCGTTTGCGTAACATGGCGTGGCATTGGCGTCAGCAATTTTATCTCGAATAATCTTCGACCTTTGAGATACCGAGCTGGCTTATTAAAAGCATACAGGTATAGAAGCAATCATTGTGATCATAATGTGGTAACGATGAAAATCACACGCATGCCCTATATCCCTTTCATCTTTTGGACAAACTGTGTATCATGATTGCATGTTTCGGGCTGTTTTGTCAATGTTGATTGTGAACTAATTAATATGTCACCAACATATACATTATTATTGACGGCTAGGACTATATTGTGATTGTTCTTGAAATTTATTGAATACTTATTAAATAGAGATGTCTCCACATAAAACCATGTTTATTTAGTCTATTTAGAAACAAAAGTCACTCTAGTATACTAATGTTATTATAACATTACAATAATGGGATAATCAATAAACCAATTTCACAATAACACATTTCCCGCTCAGTTGTTTTAATTAAAATGAAAACGGTATAGGCCTGTATTCGCCGTACTTGCTGTACACAATATCTCGATCAATAAGATTACATTTAGTGCGAACGTATTTAGCCTTTGTAATTAACGGTTTTACAAACATTTCATTTGGAGGTCGTTTAGGCGTTCACCTCAAAGTGAGTAGACATGGAACGGTCGTCGTGGCGCACAGTTGGCCATTGATTCGCCTCCCGAGAGACGAGAAGAAGGCGATATCACTGGGATTCAATGCCGTCATATTGACTTTTGTCTCGCGATTTGGAGCAAAAGGATAGCTTGTTCCCTTCTCTATATCACACTGAGGATAACCGCACACGCCACAACCACACAACGGTCTGCCTATATATAAACAGCTATCAGCCACACAAGCGAGCAACGAATGCAGAATTTATGGCAATCACCATCTTGGTGTGTTTACTCACGAGTTTGCCGAATGCTAGATGCACATAAACAAATCCATATACAGATTGGCTTCATTGTGATTTGTAGCCCAATTTTCGAATGAAAATGTATAGTTAATACAAAACACGATGGTGCTCGTATTTTAAGTATTTTCAATTCTATACCAGTGTCAAATAATATTGTAATATCGCTGATCACCATTGCAAACATAATAGCAAGGGCGGTTTTTTTTTAAATTGAAAATATTGAAGCAGTCTTTAATATTCATCATGCTATGCTGCAGACCATAGAGCAAGTGGGCAGACTGTGTAATAACAAAAATGTAGATCAGGAAGTTATGCCAATAGCTTTTCCCTTGTTCTCTATCTCTATGGAATTCTTTGCCTGGTGCATGTTTACGTTCACCGTACGATCTTTGCTGCTTCAGCAGGAATATTAATTCGTACCTCTTGTATCTTTTATTCATTTATTTTGTGTATAACTCCGTACCTCCAGCAATTTTAGCCTTGTTCAGGCGAACTTACATTTAGAAAAATTTAAAAGTGTGCTATTAGTGGGGTGGCGTAGCAGCAATATTAGCAGCAGTATGCCAGTTCGGGATTTCAACTGCGCATGTGCACAATGACATGGGTCACGGGTCATTCGGGGTAACTAACGCGCGCGTATGAACGCGCAAAGTGGTCGCACAACGCGCACGCGTTAATTAAAGTCAATCAGAATGGGCGTTTGCGTCAGCAATTTTATCCCGAATAACCTTTGACCTGGACTACTTCATCGAGATACCGATCTGGCTGATGGTGCACTTTTTGATAAAAACAGCAAATCTGGCATAGAGTAAGACCAATACATTATCAACAAATGTAGATATTAGGGCATCGGTGATTGCAGGATGAATCGTCTTTTTTGGGCTATTGTTTATGTTCCCATGGCAATATGCACAATGATGCTAAATTTAGCATCACGGGTTGAAGGAGATCAAACATCCCTCCTTTACTCCACCATTCTCTAACCAATGTAAATGCAACTTGGCACCACTAGTGTTCAATTATACAAAGTCAAAAATGACATCATCAGTTGTCATGGAAATGCCTCTGGAGGGTGATATTCTTGCGCATACATTATGCACATTTAAATGAGGATTTTCAAAATGTCCAAATAATGAATAATTTGTTTGACCAGTTACCCCTGGTGATACAAACTATTGAAGCCATTAAACGAATCCGTCTAACTCTAATGTGACCCAAGACATGTGTTAAAAATGTATTAATGCATGTAAACGTTTATTAAAATTGTATGCCGGGCCGCTATGGAAACCAGTTTTAAACTGTTTGGATATGTAATGTGTGTTGATTTGGAATATTTCTTGACTGTTTCTTGAGCCGCGCAGGGTTTGTGGCCTTTGGTACAGGGCCTAGTTGAATATGCTTGGCAGACATGAACGACCCTGCATTGCCCAGACATGCCTTGAGCTTCTTTATTCAAAGTTGACACACTGTAGTCTGTAGGCCTATGTCATATGATATTATGATATCACATGTTTTCATGGACACCAAGTTATCGAGGAGCAAAGTGCACTATGGGTATGCTATGCCGCCCATGTGGTGGCTTTTAGGAATTATTCAGGGCACACTAGCACTGCTGCATTGCGGAATGTATTAAAGACGAGTCGATCGATTGCTGTATGGCAGAGCTTTCATTGACTACACAAACCACAAGGTATTCTGTCAATGATTTCATGAAAAAAACGGAAGGTTTCCCGGGGCAGTGTGCTTGCGCATAATAGACGTTGCATCAAAATATGAATACACCAGTGCAGCGTTTTACTGACAGCAGTAGGCCTATGTGTGACACTTGACAAGGTTTAAAAGATTATTGTCTTAAAGTGGTATCAATTGCGGAACCGCTGCTTCTGCGGTACCAGCAGTCACGCCCGGCTGGCTGAGATGGGCGCACTAAAGGGTTCCTTGTCCATGGTCTGACCGCTACAAATCTTTGACAAGTTGACTGGACTTTAATGAACTCCAAGCTGCAGTTTTGACCTTATGATCATTTAGTTTTTCAAGCTGCCTGATGCCTGGCTTCCCATTCATCAACTATATGCTTCCGGTAAGGAATGCGGTGCCACAAAAAAGCAGCGGTAACGCAATCAATACCGCATCTGGACAATATGAAATGCTCCCTAAGTTGATTCTAAAGGTCAAATATATTTCTGAGTGCTAAGTGAATGTCTAATGATATTTCCCTCCTTTGTGTTTTCTTGTAGAAACTCGCGAGTCTAAGCTAGGTTCCAACACCTCGCTATTACGAACCTTTAAGTACACCACCGTTGCTGGCCTTATCATCCATTCAACAGCATGTATGTGGTACGCCCTAGCCTGCGATGGCTGGCACGATGGCTTGAACATCTCATGTCATAATGACAGCTGGGCCTTGAACTTTGACCTCGGTAAGCTCAAAATATATTCAATTTATTTTAATAATATGACTGGCACGTACGCTATAAAATGTGCAAGAATAATCTGGTGTTATATGAATATCCGACTCCCGTGAACAACCGACTCCATAACCAAAAGGTTTACCCAATTCAAATAGCGCCATCCTGTTGTGTCTGCCATTTCCCAAAAAGGCTTATTGTGCTATTGTGCCCAATAATTTTGGGCAATTAGATATGTAGCATTTAACCTCATCCCAACCCTAACCCGAATCCTATCCTAAACTCTAACCCCAACCCTTGCCCTATTCCTCACCGGGCCTGTCCCTATTAAACCTATGTTTCTCATTGTTTTGGAATACGGGGTCTACTGAGCATGCGCAGTATAACCAAGTCGGATTTTTAGGTCGGAGTTTGATACTTACGCGACACTGGCACTCGAGGCATTTTTGAGTTTATTCAAATGAGCTAATTCCTGGTTTTGTATCATCACAAAGTGCTTCCCATATCACATTGTCGTTACCTGTGCGCATGTTACCTGACAGTTTGTAGAGTGTAAGTTGGCGGGAGTGTACAACATGCAATGTGATTTACTGCACAAAAGCAAAGAATGGTGTGTTATTTTGTTCAGGGTATCTTATTCGGTTGCAGACAATTTTCAAATTTTTTTTTTTACAATTTGACTTAATTGGGATCTTATTGTGTCATTCGATAAAGACTCATCCCGGTTCTTTTCAGAACCACACATCTTCCCAGAAGAGATTTGTTTTTCACATGGTATTACCCGCAATCCCAGTCTTTGTCGTATTGCAACCACCATGCAAAGCTTCAAATCGTACTTATTGTGCCATTCTCAAAGCATCGTGGGTATGGATGACAAAATAGTATCAAGTTGTCAACCGCACTGGCATTAGAAGAGCACGCACATTATAATGAACGTGATTGGTCATAATGGTTGTCATGGTTTTAAAATCATATTCTGATTGGCTAATAATATGGCGTTATTAGCTGTTCTAATTCCAGAGGTGCACATTGCATTTCAGTGGTAACCTGGTACCCTAGGAGGAATTCCCCTATTATTTCCTTATTTTTATTGCCATTAAAGTTGATTTTTCTGTTATCATATACCTTAAGTTCCATGCAAAGTTCAAGAAAACTATTTAGAATAAAATCAGTAAATTTTTTGACTGGTTTACAGTGCCATATAGGTTTGTGCATAAATTACATGGTTTTACAGTCACCTGTACCCATAATGCATTGAGTATGTCAAAAAGGTTTATTTCACATTCTGAGTGAATGTTCGTCAACATTCTGACAGTTGTAAAGAGCCGTTTAGATATTAAATTAGGCCTAGTTCTTGCTGCGCTGAGGATACCTTCTTCCCGGAAATGAGATAACATCTTCACGTATAGGTAAACTCTAAAACAGTATCTAATCCCGTGCGCAAGAGGTAATTAGTCGAAGTTGTAGAAAACGGCTTGAAGTTGAATTGAATATCCACGGCGGTGCCATTCAGACATGCAGTCTACCTAGCATTAGGTACTACGCAGCAATTACACCATAAGAATGAAATTAGGGCCAAATCACGAACGGGCAAACAGGTCCAATTTCGATGCAGCACTCTATTCCGGTTAGAAAATGGGAGATGCTGGGGGCGATTTTTGTTCCCTGTTCGGTACAAGCGGGGGGCAGGACAGGACATTTTGTTTTTAGTGTTTCCGCTGCGGGCGTTAAAGCCAATGGTGAAACGCGATACGAAAATTGAAAGTGGCGAACGGGAAATACTAGTGGATGGCGGGCGATATCTCTCAGCATGCAGCTCTGTTGAGTGAGCGTTCATGCGCTGTTATGTTATGTTATATACGTCACTGGATTTTAGCAGGGCGCTGCTCACCATATGAAGCACGATATGGGGCAAAGGGACCCCCTTTTGTGTTGGTCATGTGTTCCCAGAATCTCAGGAATTCATTTCAGAAATCTAGGGGATGTGTTAGGTAACAATAGTCTGGAGTATGTTTAGGGTATATGGGGACAAAAGGGGGTACCCCTATCGTGCTGGGTATCCTGCTCCATATGAAGCACGATATGGGGGAAAGGGACCCCCTCTTTTGTGTTAGTCATTGTGTTCCCGGAATCTTAGGGATTCTATTCAGAAATCTAGGGGGGTGCGTTAGATAACAATAATCTGGAGTGTGCTTATGGTATAGGGATAAAAGGGGGGGGGGGGTGGTACCCCTTTCCCCCATATCGTGCAGGGTATCTCCTGCTCACACGTGAAATATATAGTCTGGCAACGGCGCGATTAATATTTATCTCATGTCTCGTGACCGTCTGGGTACCAAACATTGACTCGTCTGGGCTCGGACTCTTTAGATAGTAGTGTAAGTAATAGATTGAACAGAAGTTGAGGTCAAATGTGTTCATTATTTAAAAAAAACATGTCCAGCGTCCGGTTAAAAAGAAAGGAGGAGGCGCTTTTTATTTTTATTTTTATTTTCAAGATAGCCGAACTTATTTTTTAAATTTCCGACAACCGTAGGTTTTTCAACTGTTCAAAGACACAAAAATGAAAGAGACATGTTGGACAAGAGAGTTGGACAAGAGCATTGAACATGTTTACAGTGGTTTTAATAGTTGTAGAAGTTCTGACTCGGAAGTATGATATCGGTTGACATTTTCGGTTTTTTCACCTCTTTTCCACTGGTAAAAATGAAAATAAAGAAAGCCCCAAGCGGCCCCCAAAAACGAAGGGGGCGGGAACGCTAAATATGTTTCCTTTTTTTTACTTCGCCTTATGTGGGTCAATTTTCAACATGTTCATACTGTTGTGAAATGCCTCTTTCTCTGTCATGCACAGAATCGCATTTATTGCAGTTTTAGCTTAGCCCAACCCAACCATTTTGTCTGAAGTAGGGTCAGGGAACCAGACTACAAGAACATAACTTTTTTCTCTTTGTTTTTCCAGCATCTATACACACACACAACTTTAAAGATACTAACCCCCAAATCCATTCATTTCTGAAAATTACATCAGGAACAGCAAATGTTATACACATCCTTTAAGCACATTAACGGAACAGTGCATACACCTTCATGTGTACATAACATGCAGAGAAATCATGCAGTTGTTTATTGCTGTTAGAGTACACAAATTAATGATAAGTACAAACCATAGAGCTATATTAAAATACATTTAACAGGCCCTATAGCTCTATGGTACAAAGACATCCAAACCAAAATTGCGCTATTATTTCTCTCCAGCTTCAAGCACTGCTGGGAAGGCTGTTAATTCCAGCGTAAGCACATGCATCAGTATGAAGCGTATATTACATTTTAATTAAAGCAACCAAAAACACCCCCACAGTTCGATTTTATCGTCACAGTCATGATGAGACCGTCTATACACTGAATCATGAACTGCTGTATGTGTGTACAGGGAAGTAGATGGCTATCGTGCCATTATAATTTCACACCAATTGCTGTCTTAACCAACACCGTGAATTCCTTGCGGACTTGGTGGGATGCAAGCCGCACTGTACGGCGCGAGCCTGCTCCAGATACGCTGCTGGTTATCAGAAGCAGTTATTATGCATGGTCATTAAAGCAAAGTACAGCAGCCTCGCTTTACTCGCAAAATGTCACAAACAGCATTCTCAGAAGGCTCGCAATAGAGGTTATGCGGCATTAAAACATGCAGTTGCCTGTAACTATGTCATAAGCCTAGCTGTACTCATCATCGGTGTATAGCTTTTTGCTATAGGATATTAGGCCTATGTGAGTTGTATGATGGTTCTGCCTTATGTTCAATTTCCTATAAAGGACAGGCTATTGCTGCCGGGGTTTGTTAATCTTTACTGGGAAAATAAAAGCCTTTGATAAATGAACGCAGCTGAAGACGATGTGTGAATAGCCCACATCAACATGTACCTTCTCTGATATTTGCAATTACATCTAACAAATTCACTGAGGAAATATAAGCATTTGGGGTGTGCAACTTTCATTGATTCATTCAAGTCGGTTAAACGTGCCAGACGACACTCATAAATTCGACAAAATAATAAACAGAATGCTTAGCATCTACGTCCGCTTCCGTTTTAGCGGCCACTCCTTTTTTGCCTTTTCTCACCTTTTTTTCAAAACTTATCTACTAAAATGAATAGAAAGTGCCTTAAAGTCATTCATCGGATTAACAAAAAATCGATTTAGTGGATTCCACTGACGCCATCTTGAAAAATTAAGGGGAAATATATTGGCTGGCAAAAGTTTCAAAAGATCTCCTTTGTCGAAAAAGTCATGACGCTAAACATGTTCCTTTTTTATTCTGCCTTATCATGAAAAGATTTGAAGATGAGTAAGTATTTGAATATAAAAACCTGTAGTTAAATTGACCAATTGAGCATGCATGAATGAAGAAAAAAATATCCCTCCATGAAATAAGTACGTAATGCATCCGCGATGACCCAGATAATGATCCATATTAATAGCATTGCCGGTAAATCGAATTGGGTCAATCCGGCGAGATCAACGTCTAAAACAGTGGAATATAGGAGTCAGTCTGTATGCGAGGGATTATTTTCTATCTATATGAGCTTATTCACAAAATTGCAGGGTGACACCCCACTGACATACAAAGGCCGTAATAGACAAAAAAGAAAGAGACAAATAAACAAAAACCAAAAAATGGTCCGTCGGACAAGTGAAACAGCCGTTTTTGTATCAATTTCCAGCGATGGTTGGCCGACCATCGTTGGAAATAGTCTAGTTATAGTTCCCCGACCTGGGGGCCAATCTCACAGAGCTGCTTACGCAAAAATCTTTCTTAGTAAAATCAGGTTACCAGCCAAAACTCCATGTGATTCTCATGTTAAGCAAACAACATCTAAGTACCAGTCACAAGCAATATACATCACATGGAGTTTTGGCTGGTGACCTGCTTTTATTAAGCAAGGTTTAAAAAAAATACTTTATGTGAAAAGGGCCTGCCCGACTACTTGAAAGGTACAACTTTTGCGTTTGCTGAGAATCTTCAGAAATGAATGGATTTGGGATTAGTGTTTTATAGCAAATACTGTAAAATACTGTTTAAAGTTGTGTGTGCATAGATGCTGGGAAAACAGAGAAAATGCTGTTCTTGTAATCTGGTTCCCTGACCCTACTTCAGAAAAAGCGGAGCCATTTATAGTCGTCAGGGAACTATCAGATCGAGGAGGCCGAGACTATTTCCAACGATGGTCGGCCGCTCATCGCTGGAAATTGGTACAAAATTCCGCTAAAATTCCTCCTTATGTGAGGAGAAGTGGAAAAAAAATAATAATGTGGAAAGAAAGGTGTCATTTATGTGTTAAAGGTATGGTATTATAGCATTGGGTATACAACTTACAACATAGTTGCAGACAGTGTCCGTATGTGTAATTCAACATAATGAAATAAAAAACCTGTGAAAAATTGAGCTCAATTCGGCATCTGAGTTACGAGAAAAGTGCACGTGTATATTGGGTGAATTTCGATTGCTGAATACGCCACAGTGGTCTTTAGGTACAATTTCCGCGAAGATGACGGCATTTCAGACAGTGAGCTTTCAGATTGAAACATATAAATTTGCATGGTTTGTGATCATTACCAATGCAGTATCATAATTTTTAAACCATTCAAATGACAAAGTTCATTTATTGGAGTGTCTCATAATAGAATCACACGAGACTGATCCCGTGGAATAATGTACAGTAGCATTTCAATCACACCACTGCACGATACAGATCATCGTTGTTGTAACCTTGAAACCATGGTGACTTGTGAAAAAGACAATTAAATATGTTCACTCCTTACCAAGATAACGAAAACAAAACGGGACGATGACCATCCATTAACCTTACATTGTGTCGTTCTCCTTTTTTTTTTATATATATAGGCGCCGATATCAGAAATATCGGTGCGGGAGAATCGTATGTCATCGCACTGTACTGGTCCGTGGCAACAGCGACCTCAACGGGGTAAAGACAAATTTAGTATTTCCTTTAAAAAGTAAGCCAAAATGCAAGTGTTGAAAAAAATATCAGTCTCAAGTTTTAATATCATTCTATGAATTTATTCTTTGAATTTATTTTGGGACTATTGTCACATGACACCATGGACATTAATTTTTTGTTCAGCTGAATGTATTTCTTCGAAGGAAATAAAGGCATTGTTATTATTTTATAATGCTCACTTTCGAGTTAACTGTCAGAAGCAAAACGAGGACGTTGATATTTTACTATAGGAAAAACTACCGCTGCCTCTATAAGCATCTGCACATATAACACTGACAGGTGCCTTTGTCAAATTGGTTTTTACAAAACTGTAATAAATAAGAAATACACAAATCTGTTCTAAATACGTGTGCGTGAAGGCCTACTTGTCCTTAATCAAAGCGAGCATTTTATGTACATTGTTGAAACTGCGTGTGGAAGATACGACCCCTTTGTAACTCTATATCTTGGCCTGGTAGGTACGGGGATATCAGTGCGTGGAACGAGAGAGAAAAATGGTTCTCCATTTTCGCCATGCTGATCGGTGAGGGCGTCTTCTTTGGAATGATTCTTGGTGGAATGGCCTCCATGCTGACCAACTTTGACGCACAGAGGGCGCGCTATACCCATCGCTTCAATGTCATCAAGCAAAGTTTGGTTAGTGATTGACTAATTTACGCTTGAAATTATTGCATAATATTAATTTGAGTGATTTATATCCAAAGACTGAATGAACTTTGCCTAATATTTAAGACAGCAGTAATAATGGCAGATTTGTAACTTTGCAAATAAGGGAGCTTCACATTCCGTGGCATCTTGGATGCAGCGCCACAGCTGAGGGGAACTGAATATTTTTATACAAATTTCGAGGTACTGCCGGACCGACAGTAATTCACTTCTTGCAGGCATCTTTTGATCTGATGCGCGACACTACTAGCCCAATGCAAAAAGCATTGTTTTTACGGTATCAGGGCCTGCAAATGCAAGAAAAAAAATGGTTCGTTAAGACTTTTTATCCGGTAAAAATTCGTTCGTGAAAAGGGACATTTGAAAGAGAACAAACAGCAACTTTATCACCAATGGGATACTTTTCTGGTGGCAGCAGAAACGGTCCTTTTTGCTAGTTACTTCTGAGCATGAGCGCGTAGGTCTGAGCATGCGTGCGTAGTTGCAAAGATCGTAGACGGGAAATATCGGACGGTAAGCACTTATCCAAAACCACCAAAATGACATCGTCATGTATTACTGAAAATGCACTATATAGGCCTTATTGAATAGGCACAAGGCCTTATTGAATGGGCACAAGGCGCGATGCGCGCGACGATGCCATTTTGGTGGTTCTGGATAAGTGCTTACCACGATATTATCGGACACTCCGCTGAAAAAGTGAAACAGGAAGTAAGTTGCTCATGGGGAAGGGCGCCCTCATAACTTGCGACCAACCGAAGTGTTCCGTAGTTCACAATGGAGAAAGCGAAGAGTTGGTTCTCTGCACTGAATTAATTGCACTAAATGACACCTCCAACAAAATTTGGCAAGGATTGGTCTTAACATTACATACTTAATGTTTTTCCCTAATGTTTTCTTTCCTACTTTCGTTATTTTATTCATTTATTTATTAATTCCGAATTTCTGATATTCAATTGATAATTAAGAATAAGAAGTATTTCAAAATGAAAAAAAAATATTAAATGGTTATTTACTATAATATTTATATATTTATTGCAACTTTATTCATCTTCAATGATATAATAAAATTAAAAAAACACATATTTTGTTTTCAAAATCATGTTACCGGGTGTGTCTTACTTTGTTACTGACTGTCTGAAGTAGCAAAAAGGGGGGGGGGGGGGGGTCAATTGTTGGGCGGCAAATAATCACACTAAAACTTCACTTGAACCTGTTTGGCTTTTAATTCACATTTAATACATATAAATGAATGTATTTATGAAATATAATGTGATCCGGCCAGTTTGAGAAGCATGTTTCCTTTAACACTTCTCGAGTGGAGCAAAGTTTGATTTCATTTATTTTTCAGATGCTTCATTTAGCTTCATTTAGCTTCATTAAATTGGTGAAGTACAACAGACTGTTACTTTATCTTTAAAAACAACTCAACTATGGATACTTCCCGTTACAACGGAGATGTTTTTTTCTTTTTATACATTAAAACAGATCCACCCATAAGGAAATAATAAAATGTGATACCTGCCAACTTAAAACCAATATCTCAACATTTCAATCTGGTTTTCAGATGTGAAAAAAACTTGTCCTTAATTGACTGCATATTGGCCCGTCTCATCGCCTCAATAACTAAATGACATTGTACAAATGTATTCCCTGATATATAAATATCGCTAAATCATGTCACTAAAACACGTAACTACATGTATTATGATGGAGGTATACCTCCGTGATATTATTTATCCATTCACTTATTCCTTTATTTGTCTCTTCATTTCTTCATTTTGTCATCTTTGTGATGTTTTTTCTTCATCAATGAAAATCCCGCTCGCATTTTACACCCAAAGCTGTACTTCTCGTATGGATTCACTGTAGCCGCAAGCACGCGCTTACCTATCAACCGCTAGGGGCGCCCTTCCCCATAGTCACAAATAATGACGTCATAGCGTTTTATCAGACCCTGTACAAAAAGATACCCAGTGTCCTAGTGCATACCCTTATGTCACAATATCTAGTTGAGTGGGTTTTTCGGATAGATTCTTGCCAAACAGTTTTTTTCTACTTAGTACATCATAAAATTATCAAAAATTGTTGTTGGAATTTGTTTGGCGGCCATCTTGGTATAATGGCGGCCATCTTGAAATCTGATGTCAAAAAGCTCTATTTTGCTCAATAATTTGCTTTTCTTTTCCATATTTCTTTGTGAAAATATTTTTTAGTGTGCTCTGACAACTCTTAGATCAACAACTCATAACCCAAGAAAGTTTGAAAATATGTCACATTGAACAACCAGCCTATATTAAATCAAGATCAAGTGCTGGAATATATAAAAAAGCACGTGGCAGCCATTTTGAGCTTGGTAGCCATCTTGCTTGAAGCATATTTTAATCAATGTAATGTGCATATTTGACTGAGATCATTGATCATAACAAAGTAATGAGGTAAAGAAATATAGAATATTTAGACAAATCTGATTTTTGGATGTTAAAACTACTAACATTTGCCGCCATTTTGAATTTGGCAGCCATCTTGGTAATATATGGCAGCCATTTTGAATTCAGGAACCATCTTGGGTTATGAGTTGTTGATTTAATATATTAAAGAGTTGTCAAAGCACACAAAACATTATTTTCACAAAGAAATATGGAAAAGAAAAGCAAATTATTGAGCAAAATAGAGCTTTTTGCCATCAGATTTCAAGATGGCCGCAAAAAAAATGGCAACAAAATTTTTTGATAATTGTATGATGTACTAAGTTGAAAAAAACTGTTTGGCAAGAATCTCTCCGAAAAGCCCACTCAATTACACAAGGGTATGCACTATCCGATCTTTCCCTTCTACGATCTTTGGTATAGAGGAATCCCACAACGACGAGTTCAGCGCCGATCTGCGCACTTCCGCGTTTGAAAACAACTTTATGCTGATCGTGCGCCTGCGCTTCCTTTTATGGCCTGATTAATTCATGCATGAATGAATGTGCTGAAAAGCGTTGTTTTGTTTGCCACTGACATTCTCGCTTTCAACCCGGAAGTGCGCAGAAGGGGCTAATGTGAAATTCCTCTATTTGTAAGCATGTGTACGGCAGGCGAGAACGAAGGGAACGGACCAGTGTGTCTGCTGCCACCACGCGTCTCAAAATGCCCCATTGACATATCGGCGTTTGTGAGAACCACGCCTCTCAGACAACCGTTAATTTTGTGATGGAATTTTTCTTTGTCGAAGATTTTGCACGATCCGCGTCAGATTACAATAATGTGATTGGGCAGTATTTCTCAAGCTTTCTTTTAAAGATTCTATCGCAGTGGGTCAATTCATTATAAGTTGTACTTATAAACCTTGATATTGTTCGGTAAAGAATGCCTTTCAGATTGAGGGCCATGCGACACGAGGTAATTCATAGACAATCAAATCCAGACAATCTTAAAAAACAAACAAATTGGAGCCTTTTGAAACACTTGGTGGCAGCAGACATTACGATACTTTTTGCCAGTTCTGAGCATGCGCGCGTAGTTCTGAGCATGCGCGCATAGTGTTGAGCATGCGCGCGTAGTTCTGAGCATGCGCGCGTAGTACTGAGCATGCGCGCGTAGGTCTGAGCAAACGCACGACTGGTAAAAATATTTTTGAAAAGGACCGGTATGTCTGCTGCCACCAGCTTCTCAAAAGTTCCCAATTTGTCAGAAAAAAATCTTTTGTTCTACCCAAGCATTCATTTTAGCCCGCAGTGCTGTTAGTTGCCCCCAAGTTGCTTTTTTGCCTCGTGGGACAAGGCCCTAATATAAATAGAATATGGCATAATCAGTTTTTACTCGTCACGTTTTGCCTCATTTCAGAGGGATGAAACAGTGACTGAAGATCTGCGCAAGCAGGTAGTGGGCTACTACGAGTACCTGTGGTTTCGTAAGAAGGGAGTGACGGACGATAGTCTCATCAACGCGATGCCTCTAACCTTCCATGCAGAAGTCTCACTCAGTGGTAATAAGTACATCTTGGACAAGGTAAGCGAGCCTACAATTCCCTTTTTTATTATTTTTATTATTTAAGTTGTTTATTGAACTGTACTGGTACATTTTGGCGACAGAAGCGGAGTTACAAAAACACGTACAATAGACGTGTTTATTTTTTTCATTTACAATTAAAAATCTGTGCTTAAAATCGACCATTTGCAATTGTGACCCCCTATTGGCCCCAAACAAGACGCGCATGCAATATAAGTAACTTGCCCACAGAAAGTGACTCACGAGAAACGACAGTTATGAAAAGTGAACAAGATTCGAGTGTTCGAAGTTATTTAGTCAACATAAATGTGTGCGTTATGGACCATGCTCAAGTTATCTTTACAGAGCTGCCAAGCACAATATTTTGCTAAGCGCTGAAGGGATTTGGTTAGCAAAAAACATATTACCAGCCGAAACGTCATGCAGAGTATACAGCTTGTGACCGGTTCTTAGTTGGATTTTACAGAGCGTGATGGTTTTCTCAGCATATTTTCTTCATAGCCGTTGCTTATTTGTCGCCCAATGTCAGTCACGCATCCTCAGCTGCGTCGATACAAAGTCATCACAGAAACAGTCATGTATTGGACATCGTCCGCTTTTACCTCTTGCAGCTAAAATTTAACTTTTGAATTTGTTTCATTTTTAGGCGCCGATGTTCAAGGGCATGAGTGAAGGGTTTATGCGCATGCTCTCTCTGGAAATCAAACCGTCTTTATACCTACCGGGTCAAATCATTGCCATCCGGAACGAGATCTGCCACAACATGTACTTCATCCAGAGGGGGGAGGTAGAGGTGAGAAAAGCTGACATTTATGTTGTTTTAGACCAATGTAGGCCTAATGATCAGTATCAGTAGAATGCCATGGCCTAGTCGTTACGGTGTTCGACTCATTTTACGATGGTACGTGGGTTCGAACCCTGCCAAGAACATAGTGTCTGTGCCCTTGGGAAAGACACTTAACTACAATTTCCTCACTCCACCCAGGAGTATAAATGGGTACTTGAGAGGGTCGAGGCCAATTGAGCGCTGATATCGGCTGCCGCGTGGTCCAGGGCCTGATGAACTGGGTAATAATAATGTAAAGCGCTTTGAGATCGTTGATACGATGGAAAGCGCTATATAAGCATAACAATTATTATTATTATCTTCACTGCCGGTTGTATGGTTTTGACGATACAAGTTGCCGAAATCTGCATTTTTCTTCGTAGTTCAGAATAGCCAGAGTTTTTCTGTAGCTAGCTGTGTACTTGGCTATGTGAGTTGCCAGACAGGTTCTCGGACTTGTTTCGCTTGAAATATAATCCTCCACACCACAATAAAGTACAAGAAAAAGAAATATAGACTGGGTAGAATATTCGAAAACATGCCTCGTGCTCCAAAGCCTTACGCTCTATCAACATAGCCACAACTGTCAGCAGATCGACCAACGGCAGATCAACCAACTGCATGATGGCCGCTCAACCAACTGCATGATGGCCGCTCGTCTACGAAAAAAATGGCTCACCGCATACCAAAACAAGGGTGAGGATTATACATGTACGAGAAATAGGGCGGAGTTAGGGGCCCGGTGTCGTATGAATATCCGGCTCCCATGAAATATTGGCTTTTCTTCCCTATTATTGGTTAAACCCTCTCACGTGACCGGTCACTGTCCCATTTATCTCCACTTAGGCATGCGCAGTAGAACCACTAAGTCGGCTTTTCAGGGAGACGGATATTCATACTACATGCACCGGTCACACTGGCCACGATAACGAAAACGTTGCGAATAAACGCTCTCTATTGATGTGGAACGCGCGCGTATTACACGCGCGAAAATTCTACCAATTATTGGTGGAATTGATATTCTCATCGTTTTCGTTATCGTTATCGTGGCCAGTGTGACCGGCCCTTAGGGTTTCAGATAGGGTTAGGATTAGGGTCGGGATGAGGGTAAAGGCTATGCCAAAAATCATTGCGCTCATTATAAAAGCACCAATTGTTGCAATGCATTATCGGAAAGGAGTCAGATATTCGTGGGAACGGTGATATTCATCATCGGCTATCCGTGTGCTAGTCTACTGCCCACGCGCTGTTGTCGATCCCGCGCGCGACATCCAACAGCATTTACACCCTGCATTTGTACACAGCTCCTGCCAGTACAGTGTTCACAGATAATTGAATGGGGAGTTACCTTCGTGCGAAACGTGCTAAAAATCGCAAAGCTAGCTTGGGACTCCAAAACGATTAGCGAGCGAGGTCAACAATGCATTATCGACCGCGATAGTGCAGCACAAGATCCGGTAATTTTGAAAACGTCTCCGGGTTTTGTTCACTCGTTATATGGCACCCAGGAGTCATCGCGCGCTCGAACTTTGCGATAAACGGGCAGATTGTATACATATTAAAGGAATAAATCTAAAGTATTTGAAATTAATGTGTAGCTATATACAACATCTGATCGTATTGCCCAGTAAAATCAGAATAAATTGAATTCTACTGCGTATTGACTACACACGCAAAACATTGACCGATCAGAAATGACTCGTCTTACGAATGACGCAAAATTGCGACGAATAATGACGCTAAATAGATATAGATTATGTTACGTACACAAATAATACTGAATAAATAAGCTTCCTACACAACTATTTTATTAATTACCAATTTGAGTGAAAGTGGTAAAAAACAAGCAATATAACTTTCGCGAAACCGCACTTCAACTCGCCACTGAGAAAAATTGATACAACCCATGCTATTTTTGTCCAGTTTTCTAGGCGGTCCCGTATTTTTGCCGTCTCCTGAACTCTTCAGATCAAGCCTTCCGATAGGTAAAACAGTGATACACTGACATTGCGAAAAAGTATTTTTGACGAATTTTAATACCGGTATGTCTTTTAACGGCGTTCGGTAGCTAGGAGTCAGCTGAATTTGACACGACGCATTAGCTTTGTGGATGCGCTGTGGGCCAGCGTGCAGGGTGAATGAGCAGTGTAAACGCTGTGGCGCGCAAGTAGTTAGTAAACATATCCGCTGGCATGAATTGACCAGTTGGAATTCACCTCTCGCTAATGAATAAATATTATGTATGGGGTATAGTATAAATACCGACTGGAATTCGAACCTTTATGCTCTATGTCAACGAGCTTGTATCGGGCGCGGATCGGGGGGGGGGGGGGGGTAACCCCTCCCCCTGCCCGTTGCCAATTATAAAACAATTTTTGCTTGTAAGGGCCCACGCCATAGCAAACCAGAAAAGAAAAGCAAAAACCCGTAAATGTCCTATTTTGCGTGTACGGGTAAGAATAAAACAAAGAGTTTAAATGGCGCCACCAACGTTTAGAAACTGTTGGGGGAAATGTACGGAAAAAAATCAACACATTGATCTCCATTATATTAGGCGTGTTTGTTTCACGCAGATCCAGAGCGCGATCAGTGATCCGGAGCGTCGAAAGCTGCTCCGGATCACGTTTTTAGTGATCCTGCTCGCGAGGTGGGTTCGCAAGATCCAAGATGGCGACGTGCGAGACGGACAGAGAAAAGTGACGGTATTTTTTCATAGATTTGAAGCATTTGAACGAGCTATTGTGACAGTATTTACTCATAATTCTTTTTACTCCTAATTTTTTAAATTAAAGCGATGTACGATTTATTTACTTTTCTGGAAATACTAGATAGTTTATCATAAAAATAGCCCTACAGAATCTGAAGCAGACGACATTGTCGTGTAATACAAATTCTCCCAGCATGCAACATATAGCGAGAGGGATTCGCGATCCTGTTTGTTTTCGTTCGGCTCTGGATCACCTCCCGATCCGTGTGAAACAAACAGGCCCACAGACTAAATAGGACACCGCGTCTAAACGCCGTCCTCCTGAGTGCGCGTTTTAAACGAGGGTAAAGAACGAACGTGACAAGACTGCGTTGTGTGTGCTTTCAAACGGATTTTTTTTTAAAGTGGAAGATTTTTTTTCTTTAATTCCTTATTTTCGTGGGGAAAAAATGGAATACGCAACCGAATTGGTCAAAATAAACAAGAACAATGGTTAATGTGTGCGCGGCAGTGAACTGCCCGGAGAAGGATGGAAACTTGAGTCGGGGAAATGGAATATCCTTTCACAAGTAAGCTGATGATTATTATTTAACGGTGCGTCCATAACGTTGATATTAATGTACGTGTATAACGTTACAACTAAAGAAAAGGCTAATGCACAGAAACGAAACTTCTTTAATAACAAAAAGAAATTGATACGAGGACCGGTCGCTTATAACATACTTATTGGCATTCTTGATAGGAAAGGCCTGGTAACTACGGTAGCTGTGCATGTGTGCGTTTTATGTGTACGTGCACTGTATATATCTCCGAGGACAAGAGAAGAAAGGAAACACAAAGAAACCTTTCAGTCCTCGAACGTAGAGTCTTTTGTTGAAATTGGTCCTCGAACGTATAAGGATACGTGCTTAGTCTATGGGGGTTGGTTATATTAAAGGAACAATAGGAAACACAAAGCATTGTCCTCGGACGTATTGGGGAAGTACGACTGGGTGTGGGTGGGTGTGTATTGATACCGGCATGGGTGGACTAGGGACGAAAGAGTCAGGGCGTAGACAGAGGGTTCACGATTGACCGAATGCGCACGATTAAAATTCGTGTACAATTCAGCATATGGAAGGCCTTCCGAAAAAGTTAAAGTAGGCCTACAAACAAAAGAGGGACAATAGGGATCGAGTCCGCGATTGCCGGTATTTACACACGTGTGTGTGTGAGTATGGAGAGATATACCGTACCCTGTGGAGACATGAAAACAATAGAGACAAAGGGACTGAATAGGTCTCCACAGGGCAATTATATGGGTTAGGTTGTCTCCACAAGGAATTTTGTGTACAAAGTCTATGGGGGTTTGCTTAAGTACAGGGACAAAGGGGAGAACAATGCCATGTCTCCACAGGGATGCAAAAACGCGGATGTGTGTATACAAAAGCATTCGGGCGTAGACAAAGGGTCCACGTTTTACCGAACGTCCACGATTGAAAATCGTGTACAAAACATATGGGAGGCCTTCCGAAAAAGTTAGAGTATAAACAAAAGAGGAACAATGGGAGGTCCACGATTGCACCCGTTTACATGACTCTGTGTGTGTGTGTGTGTGTGGGGGGGGGGGGGGGGGGGTAAACCGTCTTCCCGTTTTAACAACAGCAATCAAGGGAGACCGAGTGAGACATAAGCTCACAAAAAAATACCCTGTTAGGATGAAGGATTGTTTATTATTAGTTTTCCATAGAGGGTAACGCGCACTGTGTGTTCGCTTTATGTACTCAGTCTGTAATTTAAGTGGATTATCGAAAACAATCTTAGCCTAACGTTATGGGGAGTTTAAGCGCTCCCCCAAAACTGAGTAAAAAAAGTGAATTGTTGTTTCATTTTTATTACACCTGTAAGTGTAAGTCATTAGATCAGTTGTATAATACAAATTTAATAATCGTATTGAATATTATTCTGAAATGACATCGTATTTTTAATTCTGAGCACCCATTGTTACATGTATTATTTTATAAACTGAACACTCACAAAGAGAAAATGTATCGAGGTTCATTCAAATGTAACACAAATTTATTACACAAATTTATGGAACACAATTAGAAAGTAAAAGGTGAGAACGTCACTCAATAAAAATAAGTTATTAAAACATTTATCCACACATTGGGTCAAACAGATTAAAATTAATTGGCTTCCCAGTCGTCTATTGCATGCTGTGACAAACTGCAGCAGCGCAGTTTCAATTTTTAATGTTGAAAAACTGAAAAATGGCGCCCTCTATGGCAGAATGGATGGCATATCCGGGGCTAGTCTTGGTTCCAAGACGTTCTTATCGCGGTGCGACGATTTGGGCGTGGTGTGTGTGTGTGTAGCGAGAGGGCGCTGTCGGCCGCTATACGTCGCACCGCTAAGAACGTCTTGGAACCAAGACTAATCCGGGGCGCGTCACGCGTCCAGGTAGCCACGCGCGCCTTTACTAAAGGCTATCATCCGCCCGACGGTTGAAAACGAACGCTGTTTTTCTCTCGTTTTTTTCGCCATCCAACAACGCAAAACTTTGAACAGGTCAGTGGCACGATATTTCCTATAAAATATTGACCCTCAAATCCGCCCATTTCTGAAAATTGCAACAATGACCAATGAACATGTAGGCCTACACTACATTTAACCAATAATAGGGAAGAGAAGCCCAATGTCCAATCGATGGCAGGCGGCGCGTGGTGAGTAACTTGATTAGCGCCCTCCTGTGACCAAATAGTACACGGGTCCCCAAATGTCATCGGGTACCCAGACGTGACAACCAACATACAATTGATTAAAAATGGAAGTCGGGTTCCTCTTTCGACGCGCGTAATATAATCCGCGTATACAAAAAGAGGCAAGGGACACCGATTGTTCATCAGGTAGGAGTCTACTGCATATCTCCTCATTTATTCCCTAGTCGTAAAACATCATTGTTGATGAGCCTGAAAGTCATTCAGTTAAGCTTTTGGGTACTCGGAAATTACCTCAATAAAATTTGCTTCGATTCGGTAATCAAGAAGGGAAAAAAATAGCATTTTGAAAAGGTGTGTCCGGAAATTGGGCACAAAATCGCCGATCGTCCTGCATGTCATGATCGTGTAGGGCTTTTTTAGGCCTGTCAAGCACGTTTTATACTAGTCGAAGTAACTTGGACCCTACTTGTCGCCTTTTTAACATTGGGACATGATCTGGCAATATGGTAGGGTCCAAAGCAAATGTAGGCATCAACCACAAAAGAGTCTGAAAACCCGACAAAAACATCAGATTTCACCCTTAAAAAATAAGCATGTTAAGTTAAGTGCCAAAGTGGGCTTAAGTTAAAACGGCCACAAAAATAATCGGCTTCCACCACTGTCATGACTGTCCACCTGTCTGTTCGTTTGTTTGTGACCTCTATTCTCGTGAGATGTCACGTCATGGCAGCGATCTGAAGACTGAAGTTCCGAATGCGTATGCTGAGCATTCATATTCGTGCCTTCCCCATCATGCCCGTAGGGTCCAAATGACTCGGACTAGTCGTAGGCCCTACTTCCAAATAATAATGGAAAGATTTCACTTCACCGCCCACCCCCCGCCCATGGGTCAGAAACAGAAAGTTCTTGGAAAATAACCAACACTCCTTGGCAACAACTGTCTGAACATGTGGCACAACATCTTTTGTCCGTATATCCATGGAAAAATTAGTCACAAATTAACATCCTACACATGTGCATGTAATCATGGAGGAAGGAACACATGTGTTCCTTCCTCCATGATGTAATGTAGGCCCTAGTAGGGGTGTGCATCAGAACCGGGTACCCGAATACCCGACCGTTCATGTCAGGAACCGGTTCCAGATTATGGAATCGAGTACCCGTACAACTTTACATTATAGCATAGTAACTTCCCAGAAAATGAAAAAGGAAAGGTTTCGAATGTTATTTGTCAGGAATTTTCAAAATTAAAACCACACAGATTTCATGTTTATGACGCTTACGAAAATTGACAATAAAGGGAATTTACCGGTTGTGGTTTTTGTAGTCTGGGTATGGATAAAGAGACTCGACGAGATTCCACTATAAATACAACTGTATAAAGCTTCTGTCTTTTGTGTATATGCCGGCGCATGCACGTGCCGAAACATGTAACATGTGTAATGGCGGAGTAGTGATCATGTTTACTAGACAGGCATGAGATTTTTCAGACTTCTGTCTGAAATCAGACTTTTGAATCTCAGGGAAAGACATTATTGCAACTTCTGGGATTGGAAGTTTTGGGTTGGGTTTCTTTAACGGGTACCCGGGTACCCGTATTTTTTTCAATCGGGTACCCGGTTCTTTTACTACCCGTAAATGCACACCCCTAGGCCCTAGTAGGATTTTTATGATTTAAATTTCTTTAAGAGAAAACAAAAATAAGGAATTTCGCCACAGATGATCCTCTGCAATGCATTGGAAGTACAATTAACACAATAGAATAACCCTCCTACTATTATAACTATCACAACCTATCAACAAACCAAATCCTCTCCTCTCCCACAGCTTGTGTATCTCAACCTATCAGTATAGGTTTTGATAGATAGGGTACATGTACGTACATGTAGTTGGCTCTAATTTGGCACCGAGAGAGGGAGGGTTAAAGCAGTTGAGCATGTCGAGGAAGACTACCCTTTAAATGTCGGTGTACTTTTTTAGAGGGATGCTGATTGTTGCTCATGTCATTTTATCTCTTGGGTGTCACTATTTACTACATGTACATGTAGTCTTGTTCAACCTCTTGCATACAGATGGTGGCTATAGCTGTGGTTTAACCTTAACATCACCTAACAAAGCTACAACATACTACTACATATAGTAGTAAAATGTAGTATGCAGTATTACTACACCTCATAAATATTCATGAGCAAATTGGAGCGCGTCATTGGCCGATTCCGCCGCGCGTCCGGGAAGAAAAAATGATACGCTGCTAGGTGACGTCATCCCGGTGAGTATCCAGCTCGCTGCCGTGCGGTATTTTTTCTGGTAGCACAAAAAATTCCCTCTGGAACCCGCCGCATAAACGATGTAGTTTATGGCATGTAATCTTTACGGAACCAGTCTGTTGTTTGTAGTCCTTGTAAATACTGCAGTAAAGGCATATTAAAGAGTGTTGGCACCAGACTATTTCACCCCTGTTGCCATGCATATGACACACGGAACTCTGAGCTCAGAAACAACAATGGCGTCTACGAGTAACGTGAGATTTCCGTCATTGATTTCCGTCATATTTATGAGGTGTAGTAAAACAAATACAGCATGGTTTATTTCTGGAAAATATTGGGAATTACTGGTCACTCGGTGTAGGTCAGCTCGACTACCTCCCTCCGCTTCGCGTCGGGAGGTAGTCGAGCTGACCTACACCTCGGGACCAGTAATTCCCACTACTTTCCCTCAAACCATGCTGTATTTGTATACTCTCACCTACTTGCGTGCAATGCCTGTAGTAATTTTTAGTATTTACTATTTGGTACTTCACCCCAAATAGTGTACATAGTAATATGTAGTACTAAGGTTGCTCGGTTTAGAGGAAAAAATGTTTGTTATTGTCGAGCGCAATCCGGAGTTTTGCGCAAGTTTATTGTACTCCCTCCTGACCTTATTTCCCTTTGAATGAAATCCATTCATAGGGATATGAACTCAGGAAGGAGTACAATAAACTTGCGCAAAACTCCGGATTGCGCTCGACATTATCATCTAAGGCGGAAAAACTATGAATTACTGGTTTTCAGAGAGATACATTTTTTTATCTCCAATTCATTGACACAAATATAATTTAACCAGTAACTTAACTGTATTACATAGAAGTAGTTTTTTTGTAGTTGCCAGTATCTAGACTGCTGTCATTACACACCCATTCATCAGTCACAGAGAGACTCGGTGCTACAAAATACTACCGGTAAGTAGTATTCTGTAGTACTCAGTTCTTTATACCAAAGTAATGCCTAGGACGTTAGGGTTAAAAAGACTACCTGGCCGGTTGACGGCTATACCCACATTCTTCCGCATATTCAGTCTATTGTTTGCCTATTTGCGTTACGCTTGGCTGCACAAGCCTGTATTGCATACCGACGCACATTAACCCTCCCTCTCTTGGTGCCAAAATGGAGCCGACTATATGTGACCCGCTCTGGAAAAAGGTATATTATGTCGCAAAATATGAAAAATGAGTTTTATGTATATTTGGAAATTCCACAATGTAAGCTTTCATTTGGTACATGATAGAGCTCCAAAGCTCTTTCCGTTCTGGAGATATCGCGTTTTTGCATATTAATTAGTTCTGTGGAGTTTAAATTGCACAACAGAGAAAACAGGCTTTGAAATAGCTTGTTCCAATAAAATGCAATGGAACAATGTACTCTAAAAGGCTTATTTTTGTTTCACTTTATTTGCTGAAATCAACATTGTTGTGCACCAAACCTGTAACTTTAGATATTTAAGATGTCATTAAAGGCAAAAAACTAAAAATGAATTTTGACAAAAAATGTCACCTCTCAACATTGAAAGGGCCATTACACGTAAATGCATAAAAGCGACTTATATCACCTTTTTCTGGAGCGGGTCACATATATCAAAACCTATCAAGTGACAGGTTGAAACACACACAAGCTATAAGAGTTGGTGGGTAGATTTTTTGATAGGCTGTGATAGTTATAATAGTAGGAGGGTTAATAACAGCCAGACAAAAGGAAACCGAGATTAATCTGTTTATTTCTCAGATACTGCTCAGTTTTGTTTAAAATGGTAACCACCATCTATTATTAATGATGTCCTCTTTCTTATGACACCAAGAAATCCACGCTACCATCACGGATGACTGAGCACAAAGCTGTGCAACGGACCATGTCAGAAATGGCTTTGCACCAGATGCACCAGATGCACCACATGCACCACAGGTCTATTTAACATGAGAGTAATTGCTTTGAACCATGAAATTGAGTGGCCACCAAGGTCCCCGGACCTCACGCCCTGGGGGCATCTCTGACATTTCTGACATAGTGACATGGTCCGTTGCACAGCTTTGTGCTCGGTCATCCGTGATGCCGTGATGGTAGCATGGATTTATTGGTGTCATAAGAAAGAGGACATCATTAAGTAATAGATGGTGGTTACCATTTTAAACAAAATTGAACAGTATCTGAGAAATAAGCAGATTAATCTCAGTTTCCTGTATATAAATTAAATATTGATGCTGCAATACATTGTAAATTGTTTGAATGTTTCAGGTCTTATCTTCAGAAGATGATGACACCCCGATTATTTCCCTCAGACATGGCAAGCTCTTTGGTGAGGTAAGATAGTGTTGAGCAGCCATATGCACTGTGTACCTTAAATACTTAAACCTACTTCCAGAACTGTAAGGTTTTCACAAACCTTACAGAGAGACGCATTGAAACTGCTGTGGAAGATTTTTTTTCCCATATTTTTCATGATCTATAACTCTCTTGTCAAGAAATTTTCTGCCCGAATATTTCATATGCCTTATCTTGATAATGGCTATGTACACGTAGATTAGGTTCAATTTCTTGAAATGTCACTCGAAATAGTGAAATTTTCAAGAATATCGCTTACCGAGACAACAGGATTCACCACTACAAAGTCTGACGTTTGTTGTCAACAGAGGGCGCCTTAACACCATTGACAAAGTACCAAAGCCATGACCAAACCAAACCTCTGGGTTAAGGCGCCCTCTGTCGACAACAAACGATGTCAAACTTTGGTGTGGTGATTCTTGGTGTCGGTAAGCTATATTCTTGTAAAATTTCACCATTTACATTTTTTACAGTGACATTTCAAGGAACTGAACTTAACCTACGTGTACATAGCCATATCAAGATCAGGTCGTATGAAATGTTGGGGCAGAAAATGGGAAAAAATCTTCCACAGCAGTTTCAATGCGTCTCTCTGTAAGGTTTGTGAAAACCTTACAGTTCTGGAAGTTACTAAAACCCTCCCAGTCAATTTAAGCATACACCACTCAAGCGGAAAAACAACAGACCGCTTGTTGAATGGTTGTATTTTCAACCAATACACCCTCAACAGTTGATTGAACGGGAAAGTTTGTTCCATGTAAATTACTTTTTCCACATTGTGTATAAATAAAAGTTATAATTCCTGAAATAGTTGGTAGAGCACTGTTACAGTATTCCAAATAGGTTGGAGGTTCATATTCTGCTCCTGTCAGTATTTTTTGTTCAGCCAATTTCACGAAACTGCGTATTAACTTACGCCATAGCTTAGGACTTACATGTACGCTAAATTTTTGCGCAGATGTGCAACATTCTTGCGATCCATTTCACTTAGTACAACAATGAAAATGCATGGAACAGTCGTGAAACTTTTACCTTTGGAAACTTCGCTCCGAAAAAATATGTGGCAACCTTTGGAAATACCTCACAGTTTAACCTGCAGGTGATGATCATGTCATTACTCTCTGAAATAATCTAGTGAATTTGATCAATAATTTGAGCAACTTACGGCTCTACTATGCTCACGCTCAGCTATAGCTAAGTCATTTTGGTGTTTGTGCGGACAACTTAAGCCACCTAAAACGAGTGCGTAAGTTACGCGACTTACGCACTGCGAACCTTGTGTGAAATTGATTTTAAAAATGTCACAGATGTTGCGCAACTTAAGCAATTAAATGTGGCGTAAGTATAGTTATGCAATTGCGCAAGGTTTTGAGAAATTAAGGCCGCTGGTCAGTTTCCCTTGCGGTTTGTTTGACGATATCTCTGTGATACATTCATATCAAAGGTGAGATTAACACTATGACTGCTGCATATGTTTACACCGTTACCCCCCTCGGTGCTGCAGTTTTTTAGAGAACTACAAAATAAAGATGCATTTTTTTACCCTGTCGCTCCCGATGATGCCTCTGCCACGACCTGAGTCTCTGCCACGACCTGAGTCTCTGCCACGACCGCCAAGGCCTCTGCCACGACCATGGCCTAAACCGCTAGATTCACTGTGTGCTACCGCTAATGTTAGATTCACTACCAGAACTACATGTAGCTTCGATTGGCGAAACATCGTCATCGTCCGAATCCTCCGGTCGATTAGATTTACTTTCAACGTCACTGGCATTACTTTCCGATTCTATAGTATCAGAATTATCATCTCCTTCAAATTCACTTGCTTCAGAGTCGCTATCTGCGAATATTTCATCGACAGCATCTTGTAAACTAACACGCTGCTTGGGACGTTTCATGGGCGACGCCATTTTTAAATCCCATAATGTAAACATTCGGGTACATGTACTTCGCCAGCGCTGGTGCCCTCCCCAACGGCCGAAACCAGTCGAACATGATTCCATTGTGTCCCCTGATGCGTGTCAATATGTTTTATATGGAAAAGCATTTCGATTCTTGACCTACAGAGGGCGGCAAATTCTTATGCTGCCAGCCCGAGAAATCTCGGGCATAGCACCTACTGTGGGGTAAGTTTATCCCAAGAATTCTTGGGATTAGCAGTCAAGGTGTTCATGTCACATTTTAGTTGTGATTCGATTGAGGCCATTCTTTTATGCCATAAGGTTTTCAAGGTACATGAGCAGTCTTCAATCGCAATTTGGATGGAAATGAGCTTAAGGTCTGAACGCTGTGGGTGCTACCAATCCAAAGTTGAAAGGCCTGTACATAACTTAAACTCATAAGGCCTTTTTACACTATGTACATTTTTGTATGTTCAACCCGTGTTGAAATCTACACAGGTCCGACCCGTGTAGACTTCTTAAAATTTCAACTCAACCCGGAGGCATTCACACTACGACTTTCAACACGGGTCAAACTTCTCTACACGGGTCGAGAGCTCTCAACCCACCTCCCGAGCAGGGTTGAGTTTCAACCCGGGTTGAGCGCTCTACACGGGTCAGTGCCGTGTTGAAATGTTGCAGTGTAAAAAGGTCAGTCTAGTTAACACGGGTCGGACCCGGGTCCAACACCAAGATTTTTCGTAGTGTGAAAAGGCCTATAGTTGGTTAAATCTTTAAGTCACGGTTAACGATGAAAGGCGTTGTGCAAATTTCTTGTTATCAGGTCAGCCTCGTATTCAGCATGCCTCGAACCAACAGCATCCGTGCAGCAGCGCATTGTGATCTCATGGTATTGGACAAGGCCGACCTACAGAACGTTCTACACCACTATCCAGAAGGTGGGTTCACATAGCCTGTCCTACAATTCCAAGTATTCCTACTGTTCTTACTCTTTCCTAATTCTTTTTACCTTGCTCCTACAATTCCTGCTTTTTTCTCTTGAAATTCCCATTTTTCCTAGTTCTTTTTGTCCCACAACTCCAAAGAATGATATCCAATTGAATATTTTTCAAGGGTTACAACTTACACTCTGCCATATAATCACTCAATAAAGGGATTGGGTGCTGGAGTTTTGAAACTTTACTCCCAAGATGTTAGTTGAGGATGGAGCACAAGTGTTGTGAGTACAGAACATGCCAAATGAGGCATGTGATGCTGTGGACATGGGTGAGTATCAAAGGAAACTCCTCCTGAAAGCCAGCAAAAGTATACCTTTATCCTCATTTTGTCCTCCAAAGTCCTACTTTTTAAATATTCTTTAAAAAAATTGATCCTACTTTTTTCACCTGGGTCTGCTTGAAAGCCTGTAATATGTATACCAATGATAATGTAATTCTGTTGGTGCACTTCATAAGTGTAGTCACTTGTACTTACGGAGCTCTAGAAGTGCATCCGACTTGTTGAGATCCTGACATTTTATCTCAGGATGATGACTTATTACAGGCATAATGATGACATCCTTAGATAATTTATCACGAGATGCCGACATCCTTCGGGTAGGAAGACCACATCCTGAGATAATTAATCACAGGATGTCGACATCCTGAAAATACATGTAGGATCACGACATCCTGACATACTTGATCAGGGGATGTCAACATCCTGAGATAACATATCGGGATGAGGACATCCTGATAGCAGGAAGTCCACATCCTGATAGCAGGAAGTCCACATCCTGATAGCAGGAAGTCCACATCCTGAGATAATTAATAACAGGATGACGACATCCTGAAAATAGGATAATTTAACAGGATGTCGCAATGCCGTGATAAATTATTGCAGGATGACGTCATACCACTTTAAGGATGTCGTCATCCTGTGATAAATTATCTCAGGATGTCGTCATCTTGCCTGTAATTCTGTCGTCATCTTGAGATAAATATGTCAGGATCTCAATAAGTTGGGTGGCACTTCATCAAGAGTTCCGTATGTACTGACTTCAAAAGTCAAACTTCTTGTACACTTTGTTTCAGTTCTGAAGTACAAACTTGATCTTTGTTGTATGAGCTTTTTCTGAATACCTTAAGGTAAATACATCAATGATTTGTATTCTGCAGTGGCTAGGAAATTGCAGCGTATTGCTGAGGAGCGCTGTGATGCTGCAGGGAGGTTGGAGGAGCGAGTCCGCGCTGGAGAAGGCATCATCCCTGCCTCCAAAAGTCTACGGAGGTTCTCTCATACCAGTACTCATTCACCAAGTAAGTATGCTTCAAGTGTTCAAGTCTATCAGGTTGTCGGGAAGCACTTAGGTCACAATCAAAGAGCTGGATGGAATTGCTAGAGCACCAATAGGAGACTTTTGAGACACTGTTCTGAACATGCGCGCGTAGTTCTGAACATGCGCGCGTAGTTCTGAACATGCGCGCGTAGTTCTGAACATGCACATGCACGTGTAGTTCTGAATATGCGCACGCAAACGTGTATCGACCTCCCAACATATGCTGGGAATCGCGGACGGTATTGTTCTCCTTTGTTCTCCAACATTTTTCGTGCACAGTTTGAATACCTCAACGCCCCCACGTAGTTGAGTGTGTGCACGTAGTTCTGAACATGTGCACGTGGTTCTGAACATGTGCACGTGGTTCTGAACATGTGCACGTAGTTCTGAACATGTGCACGTATAGTTCTCAGCATGCGCGCAAGTAGTTCTCAACATGCGCAAGTAGTTCTCAACATGCGCAAGTAGTTCTCAACATGCGCATGTAGTTCTGAGCGTGTGCGCGTAGTTCTGACCTGAGCATGCGAGCATAGTTCTACAATCCATAGATGGATAGCTTAAAATTTAGTACGGCTTTGGCTATTTTTGTATCTGTGTTAACCCCTTGAGTACGGTTATTGTAGTGAGGCGCCCTTTGCAGCCAAGCGAAACGGCCAATAATAATAATCCAACAATGGATTGAAACTGCACAAATAGCGGCAAATGGCGTCATCTGGCCTGGTGCCACTGTTATTTTGCGCCATTTGGCGTCATCTGTATGCAAAGGGTTAACACCGATTCTCATATGCATAAAGAACACAAACGTTGTTGATATCAACATTGGTAAAGTTGAGCCAGATAACCGCACCAACTAAACTCGCGATATATACAGCAATACTCTTTCCGTTGACAGTTGTGCATGTCTGCAGATCCGTGCAGGAGACCCATGCAGATTTTGGTTGTTTTATTTTTAAAGGAAGTTGCCCAATACAAGGCTAAAAGCCACTCTAGGTAATTATAAAGGGCTACAACAGAGTTGGTGAGGTTGGCAACATGTTCGGTTGGGATAATTTCTTTGGTATCTGTTGAAGATTTACCCTCTATTTAGATCTGGACCCAGGAAAACTCTGAGGGTGGTGGGGCTGGCAACCTAAAATGTGGCCAACCCCACCACCTCTGTTGTAGCCCTTTACCTAGAGTGGCTTTTTAGTCTTGTATTGGGCGACTTCAATAAAAAAAAAAAGCAAGAGGGGTCCATAATGTGTGGATTTACAGCGTTTTACTACATTAACTTTTGAATATCCCTGCAGGGCACTCAGTTGCCACAGCCAACATGAGACATGACCAGTATGGTAAGAAGTCCATGGAAGCCTTTGATATTGAGGAACTAGTCAGCGTACATCATGGTTCTTGTGCTGCGGTAGGTTTTCACTTCAGCTTTATTTGTTAGCTTTGTCATTGTTCGTAGGATGTCATTGTCAGAATTTGTTGAAAAATGAAACTTTTAATTATATGTATTTTTTCAAATTAAAACTAGGCATGTGATATGTTTAACAACATCTTAGTGCTTGGTATTTGCAGTCATAGTTCACTAAAAAAAACTCATTTCCAACAAGAGACTCATTTTTGTAAATTAGAACAGAGATATTTTCTCTTTTGCCCTGTCCCGACGTAATATACATGTATGAAGCACTTTTTACTCGGTGCTTTCCGAGAGCCTGTGTGAAAAAATTCACAGGCTTACTCGGGCGGGATTCGAACCCACGACTTCCTGCTTACTAGTGCAGACGTCTTAACCACTCGACCACCGAGCTTGCCGGGGTCAGCTGGCCGATTCGAATCCAATGCAGCAGCGCGTACCGCGTAATCAGTCGGACTAATTTTTGCTGACGGTCCTTTTGACAAATACCGGTTGACTAACATTGGACAAATGGGAGTAAATGTATGTGTAGTTACAAGCTTTCAAATATTCCTACATGTACTTTCCCTATTTTTTTTTAACTTGCTCCTACTTCCCTACTTTTTTGTCCTGCAACTCCGAACAATGAAATCCCCTTGAATATTTTTCATAACAGTGTTACACACTGTCATATGAAAATCACACAATGAAGGGCCTGGGTGCAGGAGTACTGCAACTTTACTTCCAAGAGCTTAGTTGAGGATGGAGCACAAGTGTGAGTATATAGAACATGCCAAATGAGGCTTGTGATGCTGCGGACATGGGCGAGTGTCAACAAAAACTACTCCTGGAAGCTCAAAAATAGTCCTGATTTTGTCCTAGCTTGAATTGCTAACTGCAGTAACTCATGTGTGTGTCTGTCATGCCATAAATAGCAAAGCCCATTGAGGATAGCACCGCCGGTAAGATTTTGGCCTCATTAATTAACTCTCGCATGTATCATGTTGGTATTGGTCTTGTGCCGTAGTATCAGTGTGTTGTATAAATTTGTTTCATCAAAAACAAACTTTCGCTTAGAAGCGCATTATTAATTTGGTCGGAGAAGATAGTTAGGGTCATCCTTAAGGCCGGTTCATACTCGCTGCGACTGCGACTGCGCATCCACACATTCGATTTTTAGATGGAGCGTTATCATACTTGGCCAAAGTATGAACTCGATTTCATGCGTGAGCGCATATGCATACGGCAAATGTTAAATAATGTCAATATGTCCGACTACGCCTACGATCAGTGTGTACGCACTTTCAAAATCTTTTCAAAAGTGCGCATGCACATGCAGTCGTACTTCCCCAATACGTCCGAGGACAATGCTTTGTGTTTCCTATTGTTCCTTTAATATAACCAACCCCCATAGACTAAGCACGTATCCTTACGTTCGAGGACCGATTTCAACAAAAGACTCTACGTTCGAGGACTGAAAGGTTTCTTTGTGTTTCCTTTCTTCTCTTGTCCTCGGAGATATACAATGTATACAGTGCACGTACATGCGAACTTTGTTTACACACAGCGTGTTCTTTTGCGCACTGAAGACCGCTAAAAATGGACCAGCGAGCTGCGTACACAGTGAATACGCAGCGAGTATGAACCGGCCTTTACAATCACTTTCCCACCAGAGATCTGTTGCAACTCTTAGTCTGTTCTACAGATATTTTCATGGTAAATGTTCCACTGGCTTGTCCAGCTTGGTTCCTCCAGTTAGTGTGTTTGAGCGTGAAACTCGGCTTTCCGCCTGTTCCCACCGATCTAGCTGTACCTAGAACAAAAAGCTCTGCCCATAGCTTTTTCCATCGTTCTTTATCTCTATGGAATTCTTTGCCTTGTGCATGTTTCCCTTCATCGTACAATCTTTCCTGCTTCAAGAGGAATATTAATTCCTACCTCTTGTATCTTTGATTCTTTTTCTTTTTGTAGCTCCATATCTCAATCGAGTGGCTTCTATTTAAGCCTTGTTCGGGGAGAATTTACATTAATCCTAACTCCCTACATCATTTTTCCTCCAAGTAACCTGAATCCTCTAACATCCTCTGATTTCAAAGTGTTAAAGGTGCATGTAACCTGAATCCTCCAAAATCCTCTAATAGGGACCAATGCATGAATCCTCCGAAATCCTCTAGGGGTTTTCGTAAACACCCTAGTGACCTCAATCCTCCGAAATCAACCAGCATCAGATTGGGCCTGATGACCTGGATCCTCCATTTTCCTCCAGAGGCAAAATTTTCTTGGGCTGTCCCGAATATACCGAATATTCAAATATTCAATCGTAAACCGAATATTCGAATACCTTTTTGCCGGTTCGAATATACAGAAAAATGCATGTTCAGATACGACTCTGATGCTATTTTAGTAGAAAAGTTAGAGCTTAGCAGTGTCAAATGCCGCATTTTTGTCGAAGGTATTGTAACTTTTTTGTGGCCACAGGTTTTTGTTCCAGTCCGTAAAACCCTTGACACTCGTAAATAAAATATTCCTGCAAAAACGCAGGCTGGAGTTTCATTTCTCATCAGAATGTTACGTACCCATAATGATCTTGATACCACGGGTCCATGCAAAATATAATCGATCGCCGCACGTAAAAAAACCACCGGTCTAATGGCGCGGCATGTTGCAGCTGACATGTAAACAACTTGATCGGCGAGTATCGAATATTCGTATATTCGGTCAAATCCAGTTTCGAATAATCAAATACTAAATTATTCGAAAATGAACAGCCCTAAAATCCCCTTTTTGCCTCAATCCGGCAAATTCCTCCAATGCTTCAACTGCCAAAGTCCCTCAATCCAAATTCCTCCATTTGGCAAATTTTGGAGGATTTGGGAAGGTCAGGGTTAAGAAAGTAAGGTCTGTTTGCTCCAAAAAAAAAAAAGATTACCAGTAATAGAGAGACGGTCTTGTAAGCTTGGGAAACAATTTTAAAAAGTTCCTTCATCAAGCTTCTTTGTCCTTTGTTCCCCTCACTCTCCCTTTTTCTCCCTTCCCTTTCACTGCTTTCCCATCCACCTTTTTCCCCCATGCCTACTCATCTGTACTATAGTATACAAATAATAAATGTGCAATGGTAAGATTGAATGTTCCATTCCACGAGACGAAGCCGAGTGGAATGGGACATTCCATCTGTCACCTCATGAAATTATTCTTACCGTCGCACGAATGTGAAACATTTATTATTTGTTTTATACAACGCCTGAATAAATCCTCGTCAGATTGCATGCATGGATATTTTTGTGTATCTGTATCTGTATCTGTATCTATCGTTTTCCTCCAGCAAAAAGGCTACAGCCGCATCCCACTAGAGTTGGTGCGGCGCGGGGGTAGAGGAGCTATGGTACATTGGTATTGCACAGGAAATCAATGAGGGCATCTTTGAATTGATCCAATAGTGACCGTGAAATTAGGGAAGTTCTATCAAACGCGTACCGTATGATAGAACCATGTGATAGAACTTTTTGTTTTGCGGTGCGGGTTCGCTTCGTGCGTTGGGACGAATAATTCAATGCACGTGATCAACGATCCACCAATCAGATGGCGGGGATTTTACTCGGGTGTTGTATAATCTTGTATACTCTCATACATGTGTATATGTATGCGTAGCGCTTCCTTGTTGACTAGTGATCAGCGTGGGTAAACACATGCCTACATGTACATGCACACAAACCAGTCAACATCACTCAATCCTACACAAACTTGAATACCGAAGTTCTTTTACTGATTATGTGTTAACACCTCATGCTCAGTAATCCATGACCTGATCTGGGTAAGTATAATGTGTTTTGCTTGTGACTGGTAGTCAGCTGGTATTTTCGTTAGCATGGATATCACATGGAGTTTTGGTTGGTAACCTGTTTCGACTATCTGGTAACTGGTTTTGGCTGGTAACCCATTTTTTACTGGCTAGTAACTAGTTTTTTGATGGTAACCAGTTTTTACCGGCTGATAACTGGTTTTGGCTGGTTACCTATTATAACTGGCTGGTAATTTGTTTTAGCTGATATCTGGTTTACTGACTGGATTTTGGTTCAAGCAAGTTTTTGTGCTGATAAATTTGACCTCTGTTGCTAGATTCGTGAAGACGTTTCTTTTTTTGGGTCTACAGAGGGTGCACCGGCAGCTGGGGCAGTGGTGGGAGGACTTCTGGGAGTTGATCACCGAGACTGTGGTCATGCCAGGGTCACGGTTTGCCAAGCTCTGGGAACGCGGTGTGCTTGTCATCACGCTGCTGATATCATTTCTGTATCCTTACTGTGCCAGCTTCATCGGTGAGTGTAAAGACAGTATCACACTTTACCTCTTGAATATGGAATAAGACCACCGGGCCGGTTGACGTCTAATGAATTGAGTACGTGCAGAAATGTGCGTATAGACAACAACCGGCCAGGTAGTCTTTTTCAAACTGTGGCTATGGCCGTCGTCCATATTCCAGAGGTTAAAGTAGCTAAGTTGGTAATAATAATGCATCTGATGTGTCATTGTTGTTAGATACATACAGTAGTACTCTCCCCACCATCCTGGTCAGGACTTTCTATTGTTTCTACACACTAACCTATCCCCATAGACTAAGCACACGTTTACTCGTGAGGACACCTTCCAGACAAAAGAAAATTTGTGAGGACAGTATTTGTTCCCTTTGTTATACCCTCTTTTTTGTCCTCACCGGTGTGTTGTTCATAATAATACAGCATTAGGGGACATTGTTCGGTTGTGTGCAAAGAATTTGTTTCAAAAGATGTACAGGAATCCGACCAAGGTTTTATGGGCAGGATGAATGCAGCCATGATGAGGCCATCCGTACCTGAAAATAGGGCTGTCCCGAATATTCGAATACTTTTTGCCAGTTTGAATATTCGAAAAAATATATATGCACGTACAGATATGACTTGGATGCTGTTTGATTAGAAAAGTTGACTACGTTTAGTAGTTAGTGTCAGATGCCACCTTTTTGTCGGCGGTAACCTTTTTGTGGACGGTGGTTTATTGATCCCGTCCGTAAAACCCTTGACACTTACAAAATAATTACTGCCAAAATGCAGGCTGGAGTTTGGTTTCTTGTTATCAGAACGTTATACCCGTAATGATCTTGATAAAACAGGCGCATGCAAAAAAAATGCCGGCATGCTTTTTTACCATGCAGTTGCAGCTGACGCGTGAAAAACTTGATGGGCGAGTCGTATACTCGAATGTTCGATCAAACCCGATTTTGAATAATCGAATACTAAATTATTTGAAAATGAACAGCTGTACTTGAAAAGTAACATATCTGCTTTGTATGACTACAAGCATTGATTGCATTCAGTCACCCGAGCTTTGGGTTGACAAAGGGACACTATGTGGAAACGCCTGAGCAATGACCGCCCGTGCAGGACCAGTACTGGCCAATAACTAAGAAGGTCAGAATCTTCTATAACGACACAAATTTCCCACTTGACACAAATGCCACGTTAAATTAATCACATTTTGTCATGGTTTGTCTTGTTTTTCTTTGCAACAGCAAATAGTGGGGTCCGTGAAGCGCCCAATGTGGACATTGGTAAGATAATTTTTTTAGACATTTATTTGAGTCACACTATAAGTACTGTAAATAGCTTTAAATTTGTCTTGAAACAGCTTTATGGACACACCGTGTATTAAATGCGCTTTGGCTGAGTGAAGTACGTCATGGAGCGGATCGGCCGCCATTTTAGTAAGCAAACTCGCTGGGCGGCACACAGTACACACCCTCATGTGTATTTGCGTTTGACAACTTGGCTGAGTTCGGGCGGTCTGTTCTTAACACAAGTTCCCTGTTCTTGCGCCCGAACGGCGTGAACGCGACCCGCGAACATTGCACTCGGAACAAGATCACACACCACCTACCAGTCGGGGTTTACAAGAACATGACGTAATTTGACGCGACGTTGAAGACGACCAAAGATGGCGGATGATTTGACGAAGCATGAAAGTCGGCGTAATGTTGCCTAAAATTCCCTTCCAAACATTTAAAAAAATAAAGCTTTTTCTGAACAAACTAGGGGAAAATGCAGTCCAAATATTGTGCTTCCGTTAAATTATTTTGCGTCTGAAATTCAGGTTTTTGAAACGAATGCTTGAATAACGTACATGGGCGCAGCCATTACATTTTGCGCGGTTACCAGCGATAGGTGGCGCTCTTGGCTATCAGACGTTCTTTGGCGTTCGAGCGGCCGGAACACGAACGAAGACACGAGTTGTTCTTGAGCAAACAAGAACAACTCGCCCGAACTCGGCCCTTGACAACACGTCTCCGTAAAATTGATTAAAACCAATGGAAATCAGTGCATGACATTTCCTTGTTCTTTTGGATCTCAAATCTGGCCGTTTAGACTTCCGAAAAATAGACCAAAGACGGAGATGGTGACACCTAGGCACCATTATCAATATTGAGTACACATCCGGGAACTTTTCAAAATATTGCTCACTAAAATGGCCGCTGAAACTCTCCGTGGCATATTTCACTTTTTGCCATTAAGTAAACCATCTTGTGCCACTGCGTGGCACTCTAGGATCTTTGATTGGTACAGTACAGGGCAGTCTTCGGGCGTACAAATGTAGCATAAAAAGGCAGACAACATAGATTGCAGAGTATGGGCTCCGTGCGTCACCAAAAGAGGGCGCTGTCCACATAGCAACCGCACTTCCATGGGGAGTACGTCGCTGGTATTACGCACTGCGCTCCTCGTTTATTTGATTCTCGTATACCAGTGGGATTGCTTTGTCTGTTTGCCGACTCTCGATAATTGCTTTTTCAATAAGAATATCATAGCGGGAACCAGACACTTAAATTAAAGTCAGGTAAGATGGCGTCGATATTGACCCCCCAACTCGCCTTTTCTTTCCGCTGAGGGGGTAGTTGTGCACGGAGCACATAGTCGGGATTTTGTTTTGCAAAACATAGTTTTCTTCCATAATCGGTGCTTGATTTAGGCCATTTCTGAAGGTAAACTACACAGTAGAGTATAGAGTCATCATCATACATGTACATGGCAAGCTGAGACAAAACATCAGACAAATCATTTATAAATATCAACCAGAAACACCAATATATTGTAGCTGCACCTAGATGTAAAATTAATAGCAATGCCAATAGCTTTCCCCCTCGTTCTGTACAAGTATCTCTGTGGAATTCTTTGCCTGGTGCATGTTTCCCTTCATCTTACGATCTTTCCTGCTTCAAGAGGAATACTTATTCTTACCTCTTGTATCTTTGATTCTTTTTCTTTTTGTAGCTCCGTACCTCGAGTGGCTTCTAGCCTTGTTCGGGGCGAACTTGCATAAAAAAGAAACACGGAAAGTTTGGGAACAATACCCAGTCAGACAAACTGTAATTCAGTACGGAAAACCGTCAATCTCAGACAATCCAAAAATCCTCGTACAAAATTACATGGAGTTTTTTCCTCGAATCAGCTGATTTCCTTGCTTTTCACTTCATACTTAAGCCATTGGAAATTGAAAAACACTGTACCAAATCTTGTAAAGGCCAATTTACACATATGCGACAGTCGCGCGACATTTTTCTAAATTCACGGAAATCAATTGATGCGTTTTCATTTACGCAACAGTCGTGCGCTGAGGCGCTTATTGATTTATGCGTATTTAGAAAAATGCACAATAAACTTGCATATGTAAATTGGCCTTTAAGATTGGAATTTCCTCGTTTTTTGTTAGTTCCAAGTTGCATGCCTGAAAGAGGCATGGTTACACATGGTTTTTCATTTTATTTTATAAATAGACATATAAAGTCACAAATGTTAAACATTACAGCTATACACAGAGCAAAAACACACATAAATTGCAGATTAAAAGATACAATAATTACGTTAAATACAAACAAAAGACATGCAACTCCATAACTTAGACAAAAACGTGAGTAGCACACTTGCCGGATAACAAAAATAGCAAACTAAATCATCTGGTTGATCTCCTCGTGCTACAAAACAAAAACACCAATAAAGCAGACAAGCACATAAAAAACAGACAGACTGGCAGGCAATCAAGCAGCCCCAAACAAAAACAGACAGACAGACAAGCCAAACAGACACAAAAATCACACAGACAAAAATCCAAGCAAACCCAACAAACAAATACAGAAAATGGCAAGGACATTGGATAAAATTAAAGATTACAAGATTACACAGGTCTGTCAAAAAAAATGGGATGAGATGGATTCGAGACTGCCTTAATTACAAGATCTGGCAATGAATAACACAAACGGCAACTAGTCGACCTGCAGCTTGATCAGCACGAGCTGGACATGTAACTGAAAGGGCCAGTCAGGTAGCAAAAGCAAGGCCGAGCAAAGTTAAAAACTGGAATGGCAGCACATGATGTTGACCTACATGTACATGTCAGCTTGGCCGAGTGGTATTTTCCTCGCTGTCCAAGGCTGTGACCGGGTTCGAAGCCCACCAGGGCTGACATGTGGTTTGAGTTTTCAGTCCCTGCCTTATTCTGTGGGTTTCCCCAGAATATCATTCTGGGGTTTCCTCCCACCTCAAAAACATAGGATAAAATTAGATTTTCTCCCAAGAACATCTGAGAAATGCGTCTGAAATTTGTTCTGGGTAAAATGCATGCACCCTTTGATCAACCAAGCCTGTATCCATTCCATAAACGTCACAGCCCTCTAGCGTTAAAACATACCCAGCCTCTCTGCTCGTGCAATAACTCCATTTTCACAGGCATGCATCTCCTAAAACTTGCCGTGATTTCAACATTATTTGTGTGCTACACAATCTCAGTATATAACACACATACCTGAGTGGTGTGTAGCCACATTCTTCAGACAGCCCTATCAAATTTAACGTGACAAGTTTGCTTTGTGATGGAGGAAAGCCCAACTTTGTTGGTTTTCTTAGATTTTGCATGTTTCGCATTGCATAATAGTTTGTGATTGAACAATACTGCAGGCGTGATCCCTGGCTATACGGCATCATGGGTTTATGACTTCTGACTATCCCCCCCCCCCCCCCCATCCCCCACCTCCCCCGAACAAAGACACTTAACGTTTGGGAGACCGCCAACGTTGGCAAAATTACTCAGTTGGTTGAGCACCGGTACGATATTCTGGAGGTTGCAGGTTCGAATCCCGCTCCTGCCATTTTCTTTGTCCACTTTGAAAATTTATTCAAAATACTTAGTCAGTTTCCCTTGTGGTTTGTTTGAAGTTATAAGTTAGAAAGTTGTATCCTCATTGAGTGATCCCCACAATGTCGCTTCCCAGGTTGTATTGTAAAGTTGGGGCATGATCCCTGGCTATACGGGGTAACCCACAGAATCAGGGAGAGACTGAAAACCCAATCCACATGTCGGCCCTGGTGGGATTTGAACCCGGGTCACAGCGGTGGAAGGCGAGGAAAGTACCACTAGGCCAACCTGACTCCCCTGAATTTAATTTTCCATATTGGATAAGCTAACCATGACTTCACTTTGATTGACATACGTAGAGGGCGGCTACTCGAGTAACCTGTTGCTAATGACACTCATGTACATCATGGACTTTGTACTACTCTTTGATATCATCGTCTGGCTCCGGACTGCGGTTTCAACACCCAATGGTAATACATGTAACTGTAGAGGAATGTAATTGGGTCTATCCACACTAATGACCCCATTTGGTGTGACATGTAGAGCCAATGATTTTCTGTTTCAGAATTTAGTAAATTTTCCGTTTTGACAAATCTTCATTTTCAGTTTCGCCTATTACAACAGTGTACACAAATCTGTTTCATTTCCATTTGACATTATTTCATACATGTAAATGAATGCACAATGAAAGAGGCCAATTCCGTTAATTCCGTTTGGTTTCCACTCAAACGGAAAATCATTGGCCCTAGACATGGGAGGAGAATTTCAGATTGTAGTTATTACATAAAATAATTGTCCATTGATTTTTGTCACAATACATTCAGTAACGATCAACAAGTTTGTTTTAGCAAAATAATTAACATCTAACGGAGTATTTAAGAAGTTAGACCTGGAATCATCTTCAAGATATTATGTTTGTAACATATCAAACGACGGACATTTGTCACAAAATGTCCGTCTATGTTTGAACATAATTTATATCACATCTTAATTTGTTAAAATACCTCAAAATTTGTCATAATTCCCACTGATTACAATCCTGACATTGTTAGAGATGTAAACTGACCAACATTTTTGGATGTTACTCAATCCCTCTTTTCTTTTTCCAGTCAATAATAAAAAAAACTTCCGTCCATGTTACAAACATAATGTCTTGAAGATGACCCTCTAATTTCTTATATATATCCAGAGTGTTATCCTATTTGTGACCTGCCCTGGAAAAAGGTATATTATGTCACAAAATATGAAAAGTGGGTTTCAGGTATGTTTGGAAAGCCTGCAATGTAAACTTTTATTTGGTACATGATAGAGCTCCAAAGCCCTTTCCGTTGTGGAGATATCATGTTTTTGCATATTAATTAGTTCTATGGAGTTCAAATTGCACAACAGAGAAAACAGGCTTTGAAATAGCTATTTCTAATACAATGCAGTGGAATAATGCACTTTAAAAAGGTTATTTTTTCACTTTATTCACTGAAATCAACATTGTTGTGCACCAAACCTGAAACTTTAGATATTTAAGATGTCATTAAAGACAAAAAACAAAAAATGAATTTTGACGAAAAATTTCACCCTCAACGTTGATAGGGCCATTACACATAAATGCATAGCGCGAATTATATATCATTTTTCTGGAGCGGGTCACATTTGTTGTGTCAGTGTGATCACTAACAGCTCTGGAAAGCATCAGAAAAACATTTGGGCAAAATACTTGATTTGATGTCCCTCTTCCATGTCTTACTCCCATTGCTATCTTTTGATGCTTAATGGTCCCTTTAGTGTGGACAGACCCAATTATTAAACCCTAAGCCTGCTATAAGATCCAACAACAAATGGTAAAAAGCTGTTGTAATTTGTTGGATTTAGCAGTTAACACAAAGTTGGTGTGTTGGATATTGCTGTATTCGGCAGGTACTTAGTAGCTAAATATGCCTATTAGATTTTGGTATGGCAAAGTGGAAGCTAAATACCTGTTGGATTTTGTCAAATTTAGGACGGGGAAACGGATTTTGGTTGGATTTTGTTGGATTTGGCAGGGCTTTATATAAACAAATACCTGTTGTATTTTGTGGGATTCAGCAGGGTAGCTGCAAAATGCCAAGGCTGGTGTGGAGGTGGTACACTGCAGAATCCAACCAAATTTGCTGTTGGATTTTGTTGTATTTAGCAGGCTTCTCATTTCGGTTTTGTTGGACATTTTTGGATTAAGCAGGGCCATATGAAAAGCATGGAAGTGGGTAAGGGTTAAGCTCAGTTGATTTTAGTTGATTTTATAATGTTATTCTGCTGTATTCTTTTGAAGTGAACAGGCTATTTAGCACTGTTCTTTTATTAACCAAATATGCTAAAACTAGATTGCTAGCTCCAAAGGTCCCTTGCTTCAACTTGCTCCAAGGTACATACAATAGATTGCATTTGAAAGTTAACCTGGAAATGAGAATTTCTCTTCACATGTTTTCTCTTCCCGGGGAATTCATTTTCATTTTACAAAATGTGACAAAATGTTCCCACAGTGGGAAAATATTTTCACACCTTTTCTCAAAAGTTTGAAAATAATTTTCCAAATAAATTCGCAGGGAAAACAAATGCTAATTTGTTTTCCCCAAATTTGCCATTCCCATTCGCAGTGTTAAATACAGTGAAATCTTGATAAGTCGAACGTCAGGGAGATGGGCTCCAATTTCGAGTTAGCGGAGTTTCGAGTTTTGAGGGAATGGTCCGACAAGAGACAATAAAACAGGCCCGTTTCATCGGCGTTAAAAATGTCTCTTCCGCCAAAACATTGGGCAGTCCACGGAGCCGGCCATTCATCTGTCATCTCCGTAGTCACGACACAGCGCCCTCTCTCTCGATGGCATGCGCCCTCTCTCGAGTTGGCATGCACCCTCTCTCGAGTTGGCATGCACCCTCTCTCGAGATGGCATGCGCCCTCTCTCGAGATGGCATGCGCCCTCTCTCTCGAGATGGCATGCACCCTCTCTCGAGATGGCATGCGCCCTCTCTCGAGATGGCATGCGCCCTCTCAAGAAAACGATCCCGTGCGGCACGGCGGTGGTACGGTGCGGCGTGCCTTGAAACGATCCAGCCACCCGCAATACGTCACTGCAGCAAGCACGTGCAACTGTGTGATTAGTCAGCATGCAGTTCACTTAACCCCTTGCGTACGGATGACGCCATATGGCGTCCAAAAAAAAAGTGCCACCAGGCCGTATGACGTCATTGGCCGCCGTTTGTGCAGTTTCAATCCATTGTTGGATTATTGTTTGTCATGCTTGACTGCACAAACACATTGTAGCGTTTCGATTTGGCTGCCAGAACTGCTGCAACACCCCAACGTGTCCCGTAAAATACCGTGCCCAAGGGGTTAAATCATTGCCAACTGCATCATGGTTGCGTGCAGTACTGGGTGCGTTTCTTCAAAGGATTGCGGCAACCGTTGCGGCTGCTTTGCGTATTCAGCCTTCCTGTGCGGGTCACTGGCGGTATGCTTTGATCATTGTAAGTTGCACCGCAATGAACAGGCTGCTCAAACGATACTACGGATGCTAATTGCCCCTTTGTTGCTTTTCTATAGCTGAGTTTGGGTTTATTGAATGTGATAGTGGGAGATTTCTTAACTTAACAAAAGGATTCCAGTTTCTTCCGTGGCCTAATTATGCAAGTTTATTTCTGCACCTGGCGATTTTGAGTTTAACTGAGTTACTGGTCCGAAATTTTGAGTTAGGGTGGGCATGTTTATACATGATTTGCTATTCTTTTGAGGGGAATAAATGTTTACTTCGAGTTAAACAGGTTTTTAAGTTAACCGGTTTGACTTATCGAGATTTCACTGTAGTTGTGGGATATAAATCCAGATTTGTTAACATTCGGTTTGAATTTCACTCTTCGGTTTGGATTTTTGGAAATCGGATTTTCAAAAGCAACCTCAAAAAACAACTAAGCCTTCAATTTTTTGTAACACAGGCTATCCTCCAATTTGCTCTGTAGTCTCTGATTGTACATGTAACTGCATTCACTTGTATATAACCTGCCCGTCCATATTTTTTTTATCATTACAGCTTTGGAGTGTTTTTGTAAAGGCCCAGTGGCCACTGAATCCTGTAAACTACATCCAGAGGGGAGGGAGGGCTTTTCATGCAGCACCTCACTCATCACTTTTTTGTTGGAATGACTATGAGCTAGATGGGAACTTCAATTATTCGGTTTAAATGAAATTAGGATAACCAGCTTTTGAAATCTCTGATTTTTCCCACCGCTAGTGTTAACTTCCAATTGCCATATGTACTGTAGTGTTGTTTATCCGAAGTGATTATAACTGTGAAAACGCCTATTTATACTTGATGATTTACTTGTCAGGCACTTATAAAGACTTCAAGAGTATCCGGGATCACTACGTCAAGAGTTGGGGCTTCGTCCTGGATGTTGTCGCTATTCTTCCACTGGATTTCTTCTCCCTGTTGGTACCTGAGGGCTTCGATCGAAACAATGCACTGTACTTCCTTTCACTGAACAGACTGGTCAAAGCATGGAGGGTATGTACAAGTCCTATTCAACACAGAAGGTTACCAGACATTCAGATCTATGACCTTGAGTCTTTGTTCATGTGAGAAATGTATGTCCTGGGTCCAATTTTGTGGACCATCGCTATAACGAACACCGCTATACCGAACATTCGGCTATACAGAACACCATCCTTGGCTCCCAGATTTTGTGTACAAAACTTGCTGAACATTATTGTTGAAAAAAAGGTAACGGATTTAAAAAAATGTACCGGGTATTTGGGCTGTTTGTAATTTCCAAACGGCCGCAGCTTTATGTTGAAGAGTGCGGCTATTATTTCCCCAAGGAATAGAAGGGAAAAGCCAACTGTTGCTTTACAATTCGGTAAGCTTAGAAAGTATGAACATGTAATTACATGATTCAATGGCCGGCACATGTTCAATTACAATCAAAAGACGACTTCAAATACGACGCAAGAGGGCGCTTTTTAAAAGAACGGATGCCATGTTGGTGGACTAGCGGCTGAAAATCGCTATACCGAACGATCGCTATACCGAACAAAATCTGTGGATCCCGCGATGTTCATCATAGCGGCATTCCACTGTATACAGCATTTACTTCTGTAATTTTCAGAAATGAATGGATTTGGGGGTTACACCCCTGTCCCCAGATTCTGTGTCTTGATTAGTCGAGAGCAATTCACATGACATTCGCTATTTTGGCTATTTTCCTGTGCAAACCCAAAAGTACTCTACCCGTAGCAACCAAAGTACTACTACTACGCGCGTAGTACCGGTATTGTGTGAAAATACATACGGGTGTGCGCGTGCAGCGCGTTGTGCGTATTGTACCCAAGTGGCAGCGCTACAGAGTTGGGCTCAAACATTTTGTGAAGGGGTGGCTTAGAAAAGAGTAAGCAAATTTGCCACAAATTTCATATTGAAATAGAAGTAACTTTTAACTGTATTTAGATTCAATTAATCAGTTATCTTAAACTCAAGAAGAATCTGTTGATGTGTTATACAACAAATATTGACTGCTTTATCTCGTGGCGTAGTAAAACTAGCCTCCCTCGGTGATCCATGGAATAGAATAGAGAATGCTATGTTCACCTCGGGAGGCTAGTTTTACTACACCATTCAAACAGGCAATATTTGTATACAAGCAAATACTGCAACAGACCCGTTTAAAGTTTTGTGTGCATAGATGCTGGGAAAACAGAGACAAAACATATGTAGTCTGGTTCCCTGACTCCACTTCAGACAAAACAGACCAATATTTGGAGACATCGGGAAATGATCACTATTTTCATATTGGTACCTTAGATGTGATTCTGATGTTGAAACGTTTATTTGAGACACAAAGGTATGTTGATTTTCATAAAACCGCTTTTTAGGTTGAACAAAAAGGAAAGAAACAAGACTTAGAAAAAAGCGCATTCTTTTTATTCACCAAGCGTGCGTGCAAACAGGCAATGTGCTCGCTCTATTCTGAATGCACTCTTGCTGGAAGATCAATTGAAATATACTCGTTCTTCCCAATATTTTGAACCCGTGTTTCAGGTGCCCAACTACATCAAGAACCTAGAGAAGGACTTGGATGTGAACATTGCTACCATCAGGTTCTTCAAGTTCTTAATCTACATTGCCCTGCTATCGCACTGGAGCTCATGCCTGTGGTACCTGGTGACCTGCGACAAAGGAGCGTAAGTCACTGTCTTCTCTATCGGGTTACCAGACTTTCCTAAGAGTGAGCACCCTTTATTCTGGAACTGTTTGCCCCGCGTTTACATTGTTAGCTTGACAGTGTGCATTCACTGCATAGAACTGTATTAAGCTACTAGAGTGCTATCTCCCGTGCACATGCAAACCTATTGAAAACTCGAAATTTAGTATGGCTTTTTGCATATATCCGGGTTGTGCTGATTTCCATGCATTTTCATTAACCTCTTGTGTACGGTGTACTGTTATCGATGGTGTACTGGTGTGCCGGTATTTAATATCACCGAATGAGGGTGGTCGGCCCTCCATCATGTACACAACTGAAAGCGCTGTGCGGTTAAAACTCCACTCTGTTCAGCTGAGCGTCATCGCGAACAATAGGCATGCACACAGAACAATAGTGACCCTATTCATCAGAAGCGGAGTCCCCCCCTTTTGTGTGATTGAAAGCCAGCCCTGTTTAAAAAAGCCCCATCTATTCATTAGTCTCATTCAAGAACAATATAGTTCTCTGAACTTTTACCTACTCGCAGATTGTTATTCACAGTGAAAACCCCAGCACCTGCGGCTGGAATAATGAATAGATTCTGTACGTCCAGGAATGCGGCTATATAAGTCAACCAGCACAGTTGTCTCGACTCGAGCCGCGGCTGTAAACCGTCAGTCGGCGTAAGGGGGTTAAGGAACATAAGATCGTTGAGTTTAATAGTGGTCAAGGCTGAGCGGGATAAACGTAACAACAAAATGCATACATGTTCATGATGTATGGATACAAAACGATGCTGTTTCCGTTGACAGCTTTGGAAGTTTGCCCTCTTGAATACGGACAACAGCCACAGCCATAGTTTGAAAAAAGACTACCACATGTTTTAAATGTTCTTGAATGGGAGTGTAAAGAATACGAAAGGGGGTTCCAAGTGCGATGAACAGGACCGCTCCATTTTAGTGCAGTGCCTACTGTTTGTGGTTACGCTTGGCTGCACATGGGGTTAACCCCTTGAGTACGGATGACGCCAAATGGCGCAAAAAAAAAACAACAGTGCAACCAGGCCGGATGATTTGCCGCTATTTGTGCAGTTTCAGTCCATTGTTGGATTGTGCATGTTACGCTTGACTGCACAAGCACATTGTGGCCATTTTGCTTTGCTGCAAAAGCCGACGCGACACCCCGACGTCTCCTTTAAATAACCGTACTCAAGGGGTTAATTAGGGAGCACACTGGAGACAAATGCAGAACGACAATGTACATGTAACACTGCCTTCAGATATGTAAATTGTTTAGTCAGGCAAACAACAGGTGCACTTCTCCAATCAAGGGCACATTAGTCTGGGTGAGGGAATAAGAAAGTAGCACTCTAGTACATGTATAATATAGCTCTATGTTTCACACCCGCAAACTGATGTGTTGTGGACATATATGCCCATCCCTTCTTGCCTTGTTCTGGGCAACCCTGGATTTCCGACTGTTTCGCCTTGAACCACCAACCTTGACAAATCTAGGTTAGTATGCCTTTGTTTTATTATTTTTATGGAAGTTGCCGAATACATGGCTGAAAGCCAGTAGTATATAAGGGGGGTTCTAGAGACAGACCAAAATCTCTCTCTTTGTCTCAAAAATATCTATCTATCGGTCTGTCTCCAGAAAATCTGTCTGGCTCTCTGGAAACAGACAAAAATTCAGTCAAAATCTTGGAGGCAGATCTCTCTGTCTCAAAAATCTCTCCGTCTCAAAAATCTCTGTCTCAAAAATCTCTCTGTCTCACAGATCATCCTGTTCAAAATCTCCCCACCCCTCTGTCTCAAATCTGTATCGCAGATCATCTTGATCTGAATTTCCCTGACTCTCTGTCTCAAATCTGTCTCGCTGATCATCTCGATCCAAATTTCCCTGACTCTCTGACTCTCAAATCTGTCTCGCAGATCATCTCGATCCAAATTTCCCTGACTCTCTGTCTCAAATCTGTCTCACAGATCATCTACTTCAAAATTTCCCTGACTCTCTGACTCTCAAATCTCATGTTTTTTTGTTATTCTTGTCTGAAACTCAAATAATTTCCTCAGATTTTGAACTGTTGGTCGGTCATACCTTTTACATCTTTTTGTGGTCCAATGTTAAAGTTCAAGTCTTACTAACTAATATGCTGTAAATACTTGTTAGTGATTGTGAACGTTATATTTTCCACACTTTGTAAAACAATACCCGTTTTCTGAAAACAAGGGCATAGAGCAGTGCATATCCACCAAGTGATGACGTCTTAGCAACAGAGATAACATTGTTATCTCGTTGCTAAGACGTCATCACTTGGATACACACACACTGTCATATTTTAGTATCCAAGTGATGACAGAGAGATATTTTTGAGACGGACAACATTTTTGAGACGGAGAGAGAACCCCCTTTATATACTACTAAGCCATTTTAGGTAAAGGGCTACAACAGAGGTGGTAGGGTTGGCCACATGTTACATGTACATGTAGGTTGTCAGCCACCACCCTGAAGCTTTCCTGTGTCCGGATCTAACTAGAGGATAAAGCTTCAATAGATACCAAAGAAATTATCATAATTTTCAAACCTATAGACCCAGGCGGGGTAACTTCCACTGTTGGCAAGACTTTGTTCAATCAACCAAAGTTCTTGCATTTTTTTTATGAACGAGACTTTTGTGTATGGATTTGACATAATTTTTCAACGATGTAAATTTCATTGGTTGTTACCATCACAGAGATTTTTGACAACTGTGGATGTTAAAAGTTTAATATGTACATACCCGCTGACCAGTTAGCCTGACAAATGTACATGTAACTTGGTTTTCTTTATTGTCCCAATGAATAAAATGAGTAGACCATTTGTCGTAGTTGTTCATTTTAGAGTGCAATCAGTTGACGATAGTTAAGTGAAGAACCCATTTTGATATCATGCTACATGTGTAACTCATTTGTTTTTATTTTTTGTAACCTCTGTCATTTCTTTTTCCTCCTGTCTAACCCGTGTATCATTTCCCCCCTGTAACATCTCTGAACAGCTGTCAGATGGACATGAAGACGGCAAATGCAGATTTTGTGTTTAACGTTAAGGGCGCCAGGTCAGAATATCGAGTCTCTCTCATTGTGCGGTTGTCATTGTGTGAACAGTTTGGTGTCATTCGAAAGCACATGTATCTATGTACTTGTTCAGTTGCACTTGCACAGTTGTCAATAATTGGTATCAGGAGAGCGCCTACTTTGTTTTCAGTGGCACGTCAGGTTCAGCAAAATTAAAATATGAAGAAAAAAAAATGCTATAAATGGCTTTAAAGTAATAATAATGAACACATAAAAAAACAAACATTGGTTAATTTTTGTGTGTGTAAATACCTTGTTGAGACAATCCCTGATCATATTTCGTTTAAAAATAGTTTTAAAACTATATTGCCAATTTTTTAGCATTAAATAAGTTATGACCTTTCCAATGAGACCTTCCACTTTAAAAGAAAAACCGCCACTGTAAGAAACACATTTGAGTTTCAAATAATTGGAGCGGGGCACTTCTAATTCTTACAGTGTTCAGGTATTAGGCAATCTTCATGCCTAGCATAAAATGGAAGATCCAAATACTGCAGAGTGTACGTAGTGAGTGATTTTTGTTTTGTTAAAAAATACAGCAGGCTTTCAAGTTATTCCTACTTTTCCTACTCCTTCCTAAATTCTTTTTTTACCTTGTTTTGTTCCTACTTTTTCATTCTTTTTGAAATCCTATTTTTTCCTACTTTTGTCCCACAACTCCAAAAAATTAAATCTCATTAAAAATTTGTTTTATAATGTTAAGGCCAATTTATACACGACTTTGTTGTGCGATATTGTCGCGCGTGTTTCTAAATACGTGTACGCACAAATCAATGAGCGACTCATCGCACAACTCTGTCGCGTAAACGAGAATGCATCAATTGATTTGCGTGAATTTAGAAAATTGTCGCGCGACTATGTCGTGTATGTGTAAAATGGCCTTTACACATGCCAAATGAGGCTTGTGATGCTGTGGACATGGGTGAGTTTCAATGGAAACTACTCCCGAAAGCCCCGAGTTTGTCCTCCAAAGTCCTACTTCTGTTTTTTTGGTTTTATCCTACTATTTTAATTTTTCACCTGGGTCTGCTTGAAAGCCTGATACAGTTTTTTCCATAATTCGTTCTGAAATGCATTGAATTCAAATTTTCAGTCCGAGCATGGACATAAGCTTCAAGTTTCTGGATGCGACATTATCAGCGGAATACAACATTTCTTGCCATGTCCCTAATACCAGGAGCCGTGAACAATACTCACATCAAGAGGATTTGAAGCTTTGCATGGGGGATACGATGAGAAAGCAATTTGTGAAAATAATCTCTTCTATAAAGAAGTGTGGAGAAATTGGAGATTTCAAAATGCAGCTTTCCCAATTGTATTCAAACCGAATAACGGTTATCTGGAAGTTCCTATCTAGCTGTTAGTCATGCCAACAAAAAAGTGACAAGTATGAAATGAAAAGCCACATGAAAAGCCCTCCCAATGATCGGATATAGTTTGCAGTATCCAGTGACCTCTGGGCCTTTACAAAACACCCCAGAGCTCTAATGTTGAAAAAAACATGGATGGGCAGGTTATCCATACATGTACCAAGAAGACTACGACGTGTTTACAATCAGAGACCATGGAGTAAATTGGAGGATGTTCCAGTTGTTTTCTTTAGCCTGTCACAAAAAATCTAAGGCTGAATTTATTTCAGGTTGCTCTCGAATATCCGCTTTCCAAAATCGAAACCGACTAGTTGAATTCATTTTTATAGTGAACAAAGAAACTGGCAGGAGCGGGATTCGAACCTGCGACCTCCGGGTTACCGTACCGGCGCTCTACCAACTGAGCTATCTTGCCCTATGTTGGCGGTCTCCCAAATTGTCAGTATCTTTGTTCAGGTGGAATTCAAACAGTGGACTTCAAACAGAATGTAAACAAATCCTGATTTATATCCCACCACCAGTTCTGAAAAGAACCGGAGTGAAAATGAACTCAACGTTTTTGGACAGTGTGCTCTTTCCAGAGGATGGATAGAGCACGCTTTCCGAATTGTATGGTGTTTTTTTTATTGGTATCGCTCAACACAATGCCAAAAGGCCACTCAAGGTGTGGGCTACAGAAAACAAGAAAAGACAACAATCACAATGATAGTAAGTATATTTCGTTTGAATTGTTAAAGATTATAGATGGAAGGGAAGCGAAGCAGGTTCAGGTAATAAGGAGTTCCAAAGATAGGCAGTACAAGGGAAAAATGCTTTACAATTTCTGACAGTACAAGCCTTTGGAACAACAGTGGAAGGATGGGATGAGACACCCAGGCGAGTAGAGGTCCTGAAAGTTTGGACGGGGAGAGCTTAGTGATCTATGAAAGGTCACTGGAACTCCTTCCATGATAGTATCGATAAAAGAAGCTCAATGAAGCCACAGAGCATCGGAGATGAAGGGGTTCCAGGGAAGATGCCAGGTTACCCGCAATTCCATAAATCAGGGCTGAGATTTTATTCCTGATTTCAGGATTTTTCGTGAGATGTCTTCCAGATTTCCGGAAGATTTGTTGGTCCTTAAATTGTTTTTATCATTCCAAAATGACCTCTGCAACCTGAAACGGTCTTCTTTTCATTCTAATCACCCTATTTTTAGCAATTTTGAACTGTACATATACATGTATTTGTTGGTAAAAATGCAGTTTTCTTATGCATTCTTCAGCAACGCCATACAAAATAAATGGCTCCAAATTTTTCGTGGATTTGTCATTTTCCTCAAATCTCACCCCTGATATAGTAACTTACATGTACATGATAATTGGATCAAGAGCCTTGGCAAGTAATGTTGTACTCTAGATATAAAGTCGTGAAGTGATATTTCTTTGTGGCTGGTGACACACTGCACGGTTTTTCCTTCCCAAATCTTAATTTAATGAAACACAAAAATTTCATCCAAATTTCAACCATCTTTTCAGAATCATTGATTGCACTTTTTTGGTATTGATTTCTCTTAATCTTTATTTTAATCTTCGCACATATTCAAATAAAGCTTGCTCGTACATGTGCAGTTATGCCCCAAATTATTCATGCCCTATGAAAAATCTGGTAGTTTGCTTTTCTCTCATGCATAAAAGCTGGGTTGGCGGAACTTATTTTAGGCTTTATGACTTTTTAGTTGGCATGTACAAATCTACATATATTTTGGTTTCACATCATTAGTATAAAAGTAGTAATACAAAATGTAATAAATAGAATGATTCACAATACCCCGAATTTGGCATGGGTATGATTAATTTGCCATAACTGTATGTGTACATAGACAAGCCTATATATTTTAACATAATCTACGTAAAAGCATGCTCTCATTTTTAAACAATTTTTTTTGTTGGGGGGGGGGGAGGGGGATTAATTTACCTTGATGTGCCTCTGAAAAAAAGTTTGCGCTCTGTAACCATCACATGCACTGCTCAAATAGGGTCCATGTTGGTCAACGCTGTGCACGCTGTTCTTGAATAACATTGTGCTGTTAAAACCGGCAGAAATGTGGCTTTGTAGAAAATCGTCGGGCATTCAGCAAAGAAGCAAATGTGTTGGACTGGACTGACTTGCAGAGAAGTTTTAGGGGGAAAAGCCAGACTTCGGGCTTTTTCATGTAAAATGGCGAACTAATTTTAGGCCTTAACATGCATAATCAGCCTCCCATTGCCTTGTTTCTGGTTCACAAAACGTATCTTAGTAGGGTACTAATTACAACATGTAAGTTTACACTTAAGTTTCAAGTGGTGCTGAATTACATGCAGGTACATGTGAAACATCTACTTGTAAGAACTCCGCTTCAGCCATTGCGCTGTATTTTACAGTAGGTTTGTAAACATTTCTTGTTTACTCCGCCATGTTTCGGTCAAAAATTCTCAAACTCCACTAGTTTCCTATTGATACATAGCCAAACATCATGGTTAATGCCCCTTTAGCCTAGGTTGAACCATTCACCCAGAATTCGACACCCAAACATATAAGGCCTATGTGATGCGATCAAGCAAAATCAGTCTTAAGTAGGCCCTGGTCAATTGTTTGATGTTTACGTATTCATTTGTAGCGTACTTCAAGCTCCGTATTAGTGAAAACCCCATGTGAATACGACCTTTGGTTAAAAAGTTACAAATATTTGAACACCGGCACATTAAAAAAGAAAGAAACTGAGAAAATCAAGTTTGAAGTTTACAGTACTTTAATTGAGTCATTCTTAGTACATTTATAATACATGTCATATTTTCATGTGAAAGAAGAATGTTTTTCCCTTCTGTTTTTGTAAAAAGGTCAATTTTGATTTTTCTACTACAAACATGTTTTGGCCCATATCTCAAAACAAGGATTGTCGAGGTCCGACTGATTTTGCTTGATCGCATCACATAATTATGTTAACACAAGGTCTGTAAATAGCTGCCTCTGGCTGCTCTTATCACAAGGCAATCAATCATCCACTCATCAGGTGTGGTGTTCTGAGACATTTAGTCAGACATTTTTTTTTGGGGGGGGGGGCTAAGATGTATTGGCTTCTGTGTAGACTGTACAAGGACTTTTTGCTTCAAATTTTTTTTATTGGGTATGGAGGGCTTCTAGACATCTATTTAGACCATTTGAGAAGGGATTGTGTTCACCAAAACAAACGTATGACACATTATTCACACCTACTGAACAATTCAGTTGGATGGCGTAACGGTGGGTGCTTATTGTGATGGCCCCCTGCATAGTGCCCGACTTAAGCTAAAAAACTTAAGTCTTTTAAAAATGTTTCTTGCACATTAACATAATTTATATGTAAATAAGAGAACAGTGGTGCCGTGCCATTTTGAAATAATAATAATAATAATAATAATAATAATAATAATATTAATTGATTCTTAATAGTGTTTTACATTAAAAATCTCAAAATGCTTTACACAAAAATTAGAACTACGTAAGCAGTTAGCCAATTAATTAATTGATTAAGAATAATGCCTGTAAAAAAAATAGTTTTAAGCTGCAATTTAAAAATCCCATATTCATTAACCCTATTAAACCCTGCCAGATGCAGCACAGTACATCTGTGCTGACAGCTCCACTTTGCTGGACTCTCCACACAAGTCAATGTAAAGTATGCAATCTGATGCGTCTGGCAGGGTTCCATCAAAAATGCCCTGGAGGGTTAGGGTTAATAATCCTCAAATAAACCGGAAGTCTGTTCCCCAGATTAGCTGCATAAATGGAAAAAGCACGATCACCGTGTGCCTTGCTAGGCATTGGAGAAACTTTAGGATGATTAAGCTCAACTCCATCACAACTTTTTGTGTGAACATTGGACTCATGAACTGGTATCAACTCTTTGAGGTACTGTGGTGCCGACTCACCAACCCGCACTACGACTGGGAGCCGGTGCACTTCATGAAGAAGAGGTATCATGTCTGCACGGCAATTCATCCTCCTGATAACAAGTTGGGCTGCAGCATTCTGAATATGTTGTAATTTCTTAAACACTTCAAGTTTTTAATTGAAATCACCGGCAATACAAGGTTAAAAGCCACTCTAGGTAAAGGTTATGATCAGAGGTGGTAGCGTTGGCATCATTTTGAATTGCCAACCATACCACCCTCACGGTTTTCCTGGGGCCGATTTCACGAAACTCTTCTTAACTTATGACTCATCTTAGGACTTAAGACGAGTTCCTGCTCTAAGATCAATCTTAGCCAAGACGCGTCCTGAGATCGATTTCACTAAACCCTTCTTAAACAAGACGCATCCGAAATACAGATAAACGAACCGCTAATTATTGGACGAGGATGACCTTTCGCATGCAACGGCTGTATCATGTTCAATTTGGCACTTTCGCGTAACAGCCGTCAGCTGTGTACGCGCATGCAGTAAATTCAAGATGATTGATTGGTGATTGTTTTGGATGAAAAATTTGAATGCTGATTCATAAATGCCTCGGCGAGTTTCACTATCCCTTTTGGTCGAGAGCCATCACGTGGGTGTGTTTAAACGGTTGTTTAAACACGGCTGTTAAAAACGGTTGGTAAAAACCCTTTCTAAAACGGCTGGTAAAAACGGTTGTTTAAACACGGCGCGTCATAACCAACTGTTCCCAGCCGATACGCAACAGGGAGAGCGTAGTAGGTGCGCGCACAATATGTACTGAACTTCATAATGTAAGACAACGCTAATGCACGCGTATAAAACGCTGCATTCGTGCGTGTGCGTACGCGCACGCGACAGACAGGCGCGGAGTGCCTTCATGCGCTCACAAGTCCGATACGTACACATGTGTTTTGTACTGAGCAAATGGGAGAAGAAGTGGGGAGAAAAAGCTTTGCATTTTGTCCTTTTTACGGGAGGTTTTTGCATTTTTCGTAAGGGTCGTGACCGCTGTTAATGGACCGAGCCTTTGGTTCGGTCTATTAACAGCAGTCACGCCCCTCCTCGCTTATTATTGGCGTGGTAAAGACCGGGTCATCACACTTTTATATTAATATATTAATATTACACTCACCCGTTATCGGGCTCCAATTCATCTCCAACCCTTGGAATATTCCCTGCCTTTGAACCTATATCTCTTGAGGATTTCCTCGTCATTTAGATTATCTAGTGGATTTCTTCTATCTCGGAATATCCCCTCTCTCTCCTAATTGCCCGCCGAGCTTTGTAATCAGCGAGAAGCATAAGCGCCATTGTTGCTTTTCAGTAAATTGTACGTGTTCGCATATAGATAAGACGACCCCCAGACTGATCTTAAGTTAAGATGAGTTCAGCCGCATTGCTAAGGAAGTTAGGACGTGTTGAACGCGTCCTAACTTTGGTGAAATCGATCCTAGGACGATTCGCGAGTTAGGACGAGTTACTCTTCCTAAGACGCGTCTTAGCGTTTCGTGAAATCTGCCCCTGGGCCCAGATCTAAATAGAGGATAATTCAACAGATGCCAGAGAAATTATCCCAATTTTCAGACCTCTAACTTCCATCAGTAAAGACCAACTCACCTCCCCCCAAATATACTGGCGCATGGAGGACCCATACATTTATGTACTAGGATGACCGCTGAAAAGGGACCACAACATAGACTGTACTAATATATACAGTACATTGCAATTGAAAGTTAACAATGGGAATGGAAAATGGAGGCTAGAATTTTTTTTCTTCACATTTTGGGAAATGAAAAAAATTCCCCAGGAAGAGAAAAAGTGTGAAAAGAAATGTCCATTCCAAGTTAACTTTTAAATGCAATGTACTGTAGCTTCGTCAATGTCATACATATGTAATCAGCAAAGACTGATGATAACACAGACTCCAATTCTATGTCATTTCCATTGATGTATTTATTCAATATTCCCAAGTAGGGAATTACATTTTCATGGCCTCATTGTATTGTATTGTATTGCATTGCATGTATCACACCCCCTATACTATTATATGTACACCCACCATCCATTTTGCAGTGCACTACCCGAACTCGCCTTGTGTGTAAAGTATAAATCATGTCCCCTTGTATGTTTACATTGATGTAAACCGCGCCCTATGTTCGAATGTGCCTGGCGGAATTCGCACGCATCATGTTTAACATACGTTTGGTTGAGGAGTGATATCAAAGGTCATATAATAAGCCATTACGCGCATACCGCCATTTTTGCTCGATACCGCCATTTTTGCTCGATACCGCCATTTTTGCTCGATACCGCCATTTTTGCTCGATACCGCCATCTTCATGGGGGCAAGCACAAAATTCAATGCATGATCTCTGGAGATTATTTGGCATGTGCATGCGCGCACTTCATGCATGCGCAAGCCAATAATCTCCATTAGCCCTTTTGAAATATGGCGGACGCACCGGAGGGCGCTATTTAATTTGGGTAAACCTGTTGTATGGCACAAAAGGTTACCCCAAATAGAATAGCGCCCTCCTGTTGTGTCCGCCATATCTAATGGAGATCATGCATTGAATTCTGTGCTTACCCCCTAAGATGGTGGTAGTTCGCGAAACGACTTTTTCAAATGTGATCTGGTCACTCCGGATCCCGAACCATTTTTTTGTCAAAACACGATACGTGCACAAATACCACCGGGCACATTTCAACATAGTTAACACGTGATGTCAGAGGGCACATCGTCTATACACATGCATCTATTTAATATCTTCATCCCATCATGCCTGTTTGCACAGATCACATTTTGCTTAAGTGCATGAAGTGTACTGTTGCTGGTACATTGCTATAGATTTTTATTCTGTGTTTACAATGAGTGCAGTTGGTGTGTGTACACACATTTAAAATGCCGACTCTTGTTTTGTATTCAAGCCAATGATGTTTTCTGTGCAGTAGATCTAAATTGAAAATGAATTAAACTGCTGCAAACTCCTAACTGACTTGATTGACCGGAAATATACAAATCAACAAAATTAGCTGGCCTAACGTTTCAAAACTATCATCAGCAAGTTCCTTCTCAAAGGCAAATGACCATTTGCCTCTGAGTTAGAAGTTGCTTAAGTTTGGAACGTTAGGCCAGACAATTGTGTTGATACATTTTATAAATTGAATACTTTCAGTACTTGTCTTCACTTATGAACAACCGACAATGTAAATTGAAAACAAACATTTCTCTTTTGTTTTCAAAGAGACTTCAAACATGTACTTATACACTATGACCTGTCAGTCTAGCCTCCATTATAAGAATGGTTTTTATCATTTTGCTGTGCTTGAGGCTCGCAAAACAAAAAGTCTTGTGTGCCATTACAATTTTTGTATGCAAGGCCAAATTAAAGGCCACTCAAGGTGTGGGCTGCAGAGGAAAGTGTGGAAGAACGTAACCAGCCCCTCACACTGAAACAAGACGAGATAATCTGATCTCTTCACAGTATGAATAGGGTCGGGATGGGTAATAACTAGTCCACTGCAAGGCATTAATAATGCCTCTACCCATATTAGGCATAGAAGTGCTATAGCATAACTGGGCTCGAACCCACAACTTGCAGAACTACCAGCAGATCAATGCTCCAAACCACTAGGCCACGGCACTTCCACAAAATGTAGATTGCTAAGCCGTTACGTATGATGCCAACCTACATGTACAACGTATGGCATGTATGCAAAAAGCCATTGAAGTACATACAGCTGGAGCTTGCCAGTGTACATGTAACCTCTCTTTCAAGCCCACTGTGCAAAAGGTCGTGGACAATTTTAACTTTGTTCCTGCAATTTTTTCTAAGTCTAAACATGTACAATGAAATTATCCGAATCCATAAAAAAGTGTTTACAGTACATTGCATTTGAAAGTTTTTTCTGTTCCCACGGAATTCATTTTATTTCACAAAATGTGAAAAAGAATTTTCCACAGTGGGAAAATATTTTCACGCCTTTTCTCAAAAGTGTGAAAATAATTTGGCACTTGAATTCGCAGGGGGAAAAGTTGCGCGCGAATTGCAAAATGTAAAGTCTGTGAATGCGACTGCAACTTTTTTTCGCAAAATGTCCCATTTCCATTCACATTTACATGTACTTTCAATTGCCATGTACTGTACAGCAGCCTTCGATCAATCATGTCAATCCTGCCTGTACTGTAAAAAGTTCAAAATGTTAACATACTGGTTGTAAACAAACACGACTCCACTGTGAACCCATTGGATGTAGTTTTTCTGTTCACAATAGACAGGAGGATCAGGCAGATGCAATTTTAACAGGGAGGGTTCAAAATCACATCCAGAGCCCAGAATCAAAAAGCGGTTTAAAGGTAGTGTACACGATTGGTAATCCTGAAATTTTGTTTTTTTACTGAATTGTTACGAAATACCTTACTAGACTGTAAGTTAATATAGTAGTCTCAATCATCCTGTGAAATGATGGCACCAGGTGTGCTGTCGTCAAAAAAAGTGGAAATATATATCGTTTTCCAACAATTTCCAGCTGGAAATCATTGGAAAACTGCCCTGTAGCCTTTAGTCAAGGCGCGCATGGCTACCAGGAAAAGTGGCGCGCCCTGGACATGATGGCATATCCGGGGCACGTTACGCGCCCAGATAGCCACGCGCGCCTTGACTAAAAGGCTATCATCCGCCCGACGGTTGAAAACGAGCGCCGTTTTTCTTTTGTTTTTTTCGCCTTGAACAGGTCAGTGGAACGATATTTCCTACAAAATACTAACCCCAAAATCCGCCCATTTCTGAAAATTGCAACAATGACCAATCTGGTACACTACCTTTAAGCTGTTAAACCCAGAAGTCACAATGTACTCTTTGTCAGGGCGGGACAGTAGTTTACAAGCATCAGATGTAATTTTGAATAGAATTGTCTAAATCATGTCATCCTAAATCTCCCTATTAATTTTGAATAGCAAATCGCATCCAAGGGGGTTCACATTACTCCTGACTGTCAGTGACACTAAACTTACTAAGAGATAGTGATTATGATAATCCACTGAATATGTATAAGTCTAGAACGTATTAAAGGAAGTTGAAAACAAATTTTTGTTTTCTAGTTTCATTTTAGGAGGTAGATTTTTTCCCTTTTCCGACGTAGTGTAAGAAGCACTGTATATGCTCAGTGTTTTCCAAGAGCCTGTGGGAAAAAAATTCACAATTTTACGCGGGTAGGACTCGAACCCACGACCTCCTGCGCACTACTGCAGACGTCTTAACCACTCGAGCACTGAGCTTGCCGGGGTTCAAGTCCCACCCGAGTAAGCCTGTGAATTTGTTCCTAGTCTCTCGGAAAGCACTAGAGCATACAGTGCTTCTTACATTATGTCAAAAAGGACAAAAATCTCCCTAATTTACAACATCCCCGACGCAAATTCCATCTACATACTAGTTTCATTTTGTTTGGAAAATTAATGTATAATTTGGTTTATTTGAACAGCCCTAAACCACTACAGAGTCCTAAAGTCCCAACGACTGATGAACCCATGTCAACGGCCACACCGTCTGCGTTTGACGAGTACATCACCGCACTGTATTGGGCAGCGGCTACGATGACTAGTACTGGGTATGGTGACATCAGCGCCCATACCACCATTGGGCGTACCATAGCCCTGGGAGCTATGCTGATTGGCCTGCTTCTCTATGGCTACTGCCTATCATCAATTGCTGCAACCCTGGCCAACGCTGATGCACCGAGGTTGGTTAGGGATCAGTTCATTTTGTCTGAAAGTGGTATCAATAGAGGAATTTCACATTAGGCCCCTTCAGCGCACTTCCGGGTCGAAAGCGAGAATGTCAGTGGGAAACAAAACAACGCTTTTCAGCACATTCATTCATGCATGAATTAATCAGGCCATAAAAGGAAGCGCAGGCGCACGATCAGCATAAAGTTGTTTACTGTGACATTAAGATCCTCGCTTTCAAACGCGGAAGTGCGCAGATCAGCGCCAAACTCGTCGTTGTGGAATTCCTCTATTGCGATACTGCTGTTTTTTGGGTAACAGCATTTTATTTTGGTTTAAAAAGACTCCAATACAAACATTCAAAAATTTGTAAAGATTGGATTACAATTATATATTGCAAGAATGCTTTATAAAGATAACGCTTAACCATAAAATACCAGTTACATATAAAAAGGAAACCCAAATAACATACATGTATTTAAAAATGAGAGGCAAAAAAAGTAAGTTTAGGTAAGATAAAAAAAAGTAACTAAACAAGGTTAAGAGAATTGATAGTGTGAACAGTTTGTGGAATAGCCGATCTAACACTATGAACATCTTTATCCCTTAACAATTTGTTATAAACCACTTTCCCTTGATTTACCGTGAACCAACATTTTCACGTTTTTTTTCAACATATTAAGGGAGATTAGGAGTCCGTGAAAACACCCTTAGAAAAGTCCTTTGTTTAGCCGTCCATGAAAATCCGGTGACTTCAGTTACTAGCGCCAGATTGTGTAGTGGAATCCCTGAAAACTCCAGTATTATAATCTTGTGGTTGAGCTTGGCAAGTCTGCTGCCTGTATGACCCTCCAGAGTGTTTAGAATGTTTACAATAGAGAGTTTATTGACCATTATGTATGACCAATGATAATCCTCAGTGGCCAGAGTCATTAAAAAAACGTGAAAAAACCCTTACGGGATTAGTGCTATAAGCCCCAGGTAAATATCTGTGAAACATCCCTTAGGGATTAATTTCACAGTAAAGTTGACTTTTAATGGGAATTTAAGGGATTAGGTGTTCATAGTGTAAAGAACAAGAGCACCATTACGTTTGTATTTCTGAGCTAGCATTAAAGGTAATTTATACAACATTTGTAAACATCAGAAAACAAAACCACCGAATTATTATGAAATACTTCACTTGACCGTAAGTAAATAATAGTTTCTATGCTTCAAGAACATTTATTTCCATCTTTTCAAAAACAATTAACAAAACACAAAGTAAATAGAAAAGTATACTGATGGAGGCATGGTGACAAAAAGCCGAAGCTTATAAAAGCATGCCTTTGAACAGAATATACACAAAACAGCTCATATAGGGTAGTCAAACAAAATAGAGGACAAGCACACACCAGCAAACAACGACAAGGACTGGACAAACAAATATACATTAGATTAAGTACATGAAAATAAACTTAGGACTCATTATAAGCAAGTGAGGAACGATGGCATGGATGACAAGACGAAAAAATACAAAAATAGAAACCAAGGCAAAAAGTAAATAAGGTAAGGACAAAATGAAATGAAAGACGAAGAAACTATGTTACATACTCGGAGAGCAGATGCTTCTTAAAATTATTTTTTAAATCGGCCCACAGAGGATTGAGATTTGATAAGCAGGTCAAGCCTATTCCAGAGACGAGGTCCATAAAAGCGCAGGGTATTCATTGAGTAGGAAGTGCGAGTGAATGGAACATATAAGTTTTTGTGTGACCTGGTGTGATATTAGTGAATGTCGCTAACAGATGAAGTACGATGGGAAGGTGCGGGGAAGAAGATTATATTAGTATATTTGTACATTAGGATACCAGTTTGAAGTTTATTAATATCAACAAGTTTTAATGTGCGCAATTTGGCGAATAATGGTGCAGTGTGGTCACGGGGGTGAGACAGTGTACATATGCGAATTGCTCTTTTCTGTGAAATCATGGCACCTGGTGTGCTGTCATTTTCAAGAAAAGTGGAATTTTCGTATCAATTTCCAGTGATAGTCGGGCGGCCACCGTTGGAAATCGTCTAGTTCCCCAACCTGACAATTCCCTGACGTCTATAAATTGTTAAGTTTTGTCTGAGGTAGGGTCAGGGAACCAGACGATAAGAACAGCATTTTTTTCTTTCCTTTTTCTCCCCAGCATCTACATGTATGCACACAAAATGGGATAGTGTTTACAGTATTTACTATAAAATACTAACCCCAAATCCATTCATTGCTGTAATTTCTATTGTATACTACCTTTAACCATAACCCACCCCAATCATCCAAAATCCTCCTTGCAGTTTTGAAGGATTTTGGAGGATTGAGGATGAATGGTACATGTATTTCAAGAAAAAGAAGATTTTGGAGGATTGAGGATGAATGGTGTTTAAAGCACAGGAGGATTTTGGAGGGTTGAGGATGAATACATTTTTTTGGGGCAGGGCAATCAGCCTTTTTTGGAGGATTTATGAGGATGGTTCCTAGCAAAAAGGGTCCAGGGGGTTAGGGTTAATGCCCAGCTGGGCATTAGATAAATGTTGTTGAGAACAATCACTGTGAATGTTTGTGAACAATAGGCTCGTTTTTCAGACATTAAATTTCTCCAAAAGGAAAATTTTCTTGGACAGACATTGTTTCTCTGGATGTGTGACACCATCTTTATATCTTTACTTTATGTCAGTGAACAGTTTAGATTATAATTTGATACTTCCGAAGTCTACCCTTTAAACAAAGTTCCATTGTAGCTGGATAGTGATATTTTCATGAAGACTTTTATATTTTATTTGGTCTCTTTGCTGATCCTTTTGGGAGCCCTAAAAATTGTTGAAACAGGTTTAAAAAGTCCATCCATTTAAAACAAATTCATCGTGACACGATAAATATACCTTTGGGAAGAAGATCGACATGTACGCTACAATTGGCAGTGAATGGAAATGGGAAATTTTGTGAACAGAATTGGCATTCACATTTCACATTTTGCACGCAACTTTTCCCCCTGTGAATTCAAGTGGGAAATTATTTTTACACTTTAATAGAAAAGGTGTGAACATGTTTTCCCACTTGTGTGAAAAGGCGGGAAAATGTTTTCCCACTGTGGAATTTTTGTTTTCACTTTTTTTGCAATGAAAATGAATTCCGTGGGAAGAGAAAAAGTGTGAAGAGAACTTTCAAATACAATGTATAGTCGGACTCCCTATTATCGCGGCAAATCTATTATCGCGGCATCGGAAATATCTCTGTTTTTTTGCATTGCCAAAACTCCTTCGTGTGGAGATTTTTCATTCAGTTCATCAGGCATTAAGGACTTCCTGCTGAGTTGTATGAAAATGACGATTATAAAATGTTGTGTCGGGACTTTTAATGATCTTTAATAAATATTCACGTTTTCCAAAACTTGTAAATTTTGCCTCACCGTGTCTGCTAAAAAGTACCGTCTATATTTTAACATAAATCTTTAATGGTGCTCTGTCCATGGGAGTTCCATTGTCTGGTTCCCATTCTACAGCTGCAAATGTAAAATGACGCCGAAGGACGATATTTCCACCGCGAAATCGTAAAAACTTTTGCGGGATCAAAATAAGCACAGTGCGGTAAAAAAATAAAACGACGCACCGTGTAAAGTGAATGGCGCCCCCAATTGTCAATCAGTAGACTTGTCTGAGTGAATTTTGTCGTCTTCCAGGGGGGACAGGATGTTAAGAAATCATCCTGCAGGCCTAATTGTCTTTAATCAACTTGAACTTTACAGGGAAAATATCATACTTTATTCAGGGGATGTTTTAGTCAAAAATTAACTATGAATAAAAAAGTTGAGATCATTGTAAAAACCACTTCCCACATACCGCGATAATACAGAGTCTGTACTCCGCCGTGCAATGACGAGCGTGTCTATTTTCACAGGCATCGCATGGGAATAAACCAAACCACCGTCGGATTTTTGTATGTCAGTGTAAAAAAGCAAGAGTTATACAAGACAAAAGACAGGACAATTCGGGAAGGTTGGTGAGCAATCTCTATTCCGATCGGGAAACGTGATAAGTACCGCGATAATACAGCGTCCCATCCTACATGTACTGTATCCATGACAAGCAAGTTTGACAAACCATCCATAAAAATCAACACAATAACAGCTTTGATGCGCTTGACAGGGATGTAGTCGAGTCCATCACAAGTCCATCACAAGTCCATCACAAGTCCATCACAAGTCCATCACAAGTCCATCACAAGTCCATCACAAGTCCATCACAAGCCCTAATTCCAATCACAAGCTATTTAAATGAGCTTTGACAAAGGCATTCCTTTGTCATTGTTCATCCAGTTACTTGTGACCGGCTTTATGAAAGGACTTCTGACTGGACTTGTGAAAGGACTTGTGAAAGGACTTGTGAAAGGACTTGTGAAAGGACTTGTGAAAGGACTTGTGAAAGGACTTGTAGGGACTCGTCTACAGCTCTGGCGCTTGAATATTGTATACTTGTTAATGCAATTCTTTCTTTCCTTTTATGTATTACCAATCTAGAGTGAACTTCCAGGAGAAGTTGTTTGCTGTACAAGAATTCATGAAAGATCATAACTTGAAATTAAACCTTCAACGCCGTGTTGTGAAATACCTGGGCCTGGTGTTCAGGAGACATAGGTGAGTGATTAAGCCAAAATTAGTGGGTTTTTTTCTTTGGAATGAGAATATTTTGATCAGTGATTTGATTAACCCTAACATCCTACATGTAGGTATTCATTTGGGGTGAAGTACAGTATACTACAAAGTACTACATAATTTGACCGGCTCTACAAAAATGGGTATTATGTCGCAACATTTGAAAAATGAGTTATTATATATAAGTAGTTGAATTTGTCACATCCTAAGCTTTAATTTGGTGTAGATTTGACCCCTGTGGCATTTTGTGTTCGCGAGATATCTTGACATTTGTATACTCCTATTTTCCAATTTAACGGAAGTGCGTTTAGAGACATAGCCCTTTAAACACAAAAAGTGCAAAGACATGACATAGAAGTAATTTCTGTCAACGTTGAAAATAAATTATGAAAATAGAGATGTAATAGAAGCCAAGAAATCCCCCCCCCCAAAAAAATATAACTTATGTGAAGATGTTTTTGCCCGCTTCACATACAAGTGTCTTTTCACATACATGTAGTGCGACATAATACCCTTTTTTGTAGAGTGGGTCTAAGAGTACTTCATATACTACAGTTTACTACTAGTAGTGTTTTGTAGCTGGGTCTGCACACTAACGGTTACAACTGATAACTTGTTGGGTGAGACATGGGAGGTGGATTTCAAATCAGGTTTTTTGCAATTTTTTGTTTTCTAGACATTCCTGTATCATTCGTGATTGCACTGAAAAATAACTAGGCTGATTCACTGGATATGTAGGAAATTGCTAGTCAATCTTTAAGATGAATCGAAGGATAATGTTCATAACATGGGCAGACATTCTTGAGTCATACAGGTATATTCTTGTTATAAATAATCCAGCCCTAGTTCCATTTATATTACTTGTTCAATGTAGAATTGTTAATCACTCAAACTAAAGTAGCCCGTTTATTATTTATGAAATTAAGATGCGACTTGAACAACATTCATAACATGGACAGAATTTTGTGACAAATGTCTGTCTCTGTTATGAACATGAAGTCTTGAAGATGTACACCCTGTACTTTAAAAATACATGGAGGTTTAACCCGAGACTGGCCAGTGGCAATGTCTCAATAGATACATTTGTAGCTTTACATTAGGAACAAATTTGCGATAATTCATGTATTTCATTACTACTTCCCAACACTTTAAAATGAAATGTCTGTCCATGTTATGAACATTAAATCTTGAGGATAATCCTCTGTAATTCCTCCAAACCTGAGAAATTTATCAAACATTTTGGTGGGCAAATGTTCTTACTAGAATAGGGGATGTAGAACGAGGGGAAACATGGCAACTGACTTGATGTATGGACTCCTGTCCCTGGTTCCCTCTAAATGTCACACTTTTGTAACCGTTAGTGTGGAAAGACCCAGCTTTAGGTGATGTTAGGGTTAATCTTGTCAGTGGTGACAATTTGTGTACCATTGTTTTGGCCTATGGAGAGTTGCTACTGTGGGTATGTTGCCATAGAAATGCTGCCATCTTGATTTGCCTTCAGCCTACTCATGCTTCAGAGGGTTTGAGTCACTGGTATAAATCTGTGCCAAAAGTGTGTGGAGGGGGGATGATTTTTCTCAGAAAGCACCCACAAAAAGTGACCCCCAAAAAAATTCTGCCCAAAAAAATTCTGCCCAAAAAATATTTTGGAAATAAATATAATCTATCCCTGGATTGTGCACTACGGTTTGAAGTCTGAGGTTCTTGCATAATCAGTTATATCGTTTCGATAAATCGTCTTGTGCACTGTGAAAACTTTTAAAGAAGTCAAGACCCTTAAAACACGTTTTTTGGTTTTTTTTTTCGCAAGTCAAGTCTGAAGTTTTGTACCTGGGTGAACATTGGAAGTTGGCAGGACTCCAGCATTTGGGCAGTTTATTGTGTACAACCAGGGGATTATTGAAGCCCGAAGGCCCGGGGCTTGGCCGGGCTTTTTAACTGCCTGGCCTGACCATGGGTTAGGCAGTGCTCCCTTAACCACATAGTACAGTCCTTGCTTTTTGTTGATTGCTTCGCAGGGGTGAGGTCATGCCTGGTGGGGAGCGTCTCATGCATGATATGCCCATCCAACTGCAGCAGGAGATTGCATATGAAGATGCACAGGAGACATTGGGGCAGGTAGGCAAAATGTGAGGGGGACGGGGATGGGAGACCCACGTTATAAAGGCCACACAGGAAACGCATTAATGGCTTACTTATTTGTGATAGTAGTCCTGTTCGACAATAACATCACGTTATTAGTCTGTTCTACAGATATTTTCATGGTAAATGTTCCACCGGTTTGTCCAGCTTGGCTCCTCCAGTTAGGGTGTTTGAGCGTGAAAACTCGGCTTTCCACCTGTTCCCACCAATATACTCTAGCTGTACCTAGATGTAGAACAAAAAGCTATTCCAATAACTATCTCTTGTTCTGTATCTATGGAATTCTTTGCCTGGTGCATGTTTGCCTTCATCTTACGATCTTTTCCTGCTTCAAAGAGGAATATTAATTCCTACCTCATGTATCTTTCTTTTTCTTTTAAAAGCTCCGTACTTCGAGTGGCTTTTAACCTTGTTCGGGGCAAAATTGCGTAAAAATAAAACAAAAACGAGGTCAAGCAGAACAATATGCCATGACCATCCAGGGACAGATCTTTTCTGTAATTGGGTGTCTGGGTCAGGTTGTACATTGTATCCTTTACGACTGAGGACTTGGAACAATGGATTACATGGGAGAACAATACAACTGGGGACCTTCTGGGACATGTCCAGAACAAGTTTAAGTCCCAACAATGGGAAAAGTGGAAGAAAACAGAAGTATAGTAAAACATGACTCTGTTGTTAGGGTTCGTCACAGATGGATGCATTATCCTTAGCTGCTCGTCGTGGTCAAGCTAGTTTTAGAAAAAATGCTAGCCACCAGAAATGCCATTAACTGTTTACATGCACCTTGACAAGCCATGTTACATGTACATCGCGTGACAAATCACATTTACTGAGGTTTACTTAAAGCTAGTAATTTGATTGATAGACACACTTATGTGTTGCATTGATCGGCTAGGTACCACTGTTCAAGGACTGTGACGCAGCCTTCCTGCGGATGCTAGCTCTGAAGACCCACGCTTACCTCTTTACACCGGGAGACATGATTGTGTATGAAGGCGATATGGGACGAGAGATGTACTTCATTCGCCGGGGAACCTGTGAGGTTGGTCCCAAACACATGCATTTGTTTGTGTGTGCTCGTCTTTTAGTTCTAAGGGAGGAGTGGTTAATCTGTGGTCTGGCCAGGCCGTTGAAAAGCTTGGCCAAGCCCCTGGAAGGCCAGGGCCTTTGGGCTTCTATAATCCCCTGATTGTAGACAATAAACTGCCCATTAGTTCTGGAGTCCAGCCGGCTCCCATTGTTCACCCAGACTTGACTGACAGCTGAGGCATCTTTTGATCCTGCCGTGAATGGGTACAGATTAGTGTGGGAGGTGCTACAACCAGGCCTGGCCTGGCAGAGGCCGGGCTTTATTGATTAGTAGATGCTCTATTGTTAGGGGATTTGTGGTTCACAATAGCAAGAGTAAAAGCCCGAAGGCCCGGGCATGGCTGGGCTTTTAAAAGGCCTGGCCCGACCACGGATTAACCACTCCTCCCTAAGTTGACTCCTTTTCATGAATGATGGTAGGTCACCTGACTTTTTCAAATTGACCCGTTGTGGTGGAATTGCGTGAGCATAGCTTATGACATAAAAACATGAAAAAGCATAAAAACATGAAATGAATCAAACTGCTGCAAACTGCCAACTCACTGGATTGAACTGAAATATACGAATAAAAAAAAGGTTAGCTGGCCTAACGTTTCGAACTTAAGCAAATGCCTTTGAGAAAGAACTTGCTTATTAAAGTTTATTGAGAAGATGGAATTTGCATCGGGGATGATGTAAATTAGAAAACAGTTTTTGGCGCTTTCCTGACTTAGTGTATAATTCACTGTGTGCTCAGTGCTTTCCGAGTGAACAAATTCACAGGCTTGCTTGGGCAGGACTCGAACCCACGACCCCCTAGCTACTAGTGTAGACGTCTTAACCACTTAACCACCGAGCTTGCTGGGGTCGGCTGGCCGATTCGGATCCAATACAGCAGCAGGTACTGCGTAATCAGTTTGAAGATGGAATTTGCGTCGGGATGATGTAAATTAGAAGACAGCTTTTTTACTATTACCGACATTGCTTAAGTTTGAAATGTTAGGCCAGCTAATTTCGTTGATTAGCTTAAAGACATGTTAGTAGAGGATTGTTGCCACCTGCTAATAGATGTTTGTGAATTGCCTGTGAGGGATATCATGTCCAACGGTACATGTGTAGAGTGAATAAAGAAATTTGACAAGAGGAGGGCTTAAACCTACGACTTCCGGAATGCATTTAAAAACCTAGATATTAGTGAGATGGAATTTGCATGTGGATGATTTAAATTGGAAGAGATTTTTTAGTGTATGAAGCACTGTATGCGCAGTGCTTTTCTGTGAAAAAGAAATTCACAGGCTTACTCGGGCGGGACTCTAACCCATGACCGCCTGCTTACTAGTGCAGGCCTCTTAGCCACTTGACCACCGAGCTTGCTAGGGCTAGCTGGCCGATTCGAATCCAATTGGGTACCGCGTAATCAGTGAGAAGATGGTTCAACTTCGAGTCCCGCCCGAGTAAGCCTGTTAATTTTTTCCCACAGGCTGTTGGAAAGCATTGAGCATATGGTGCTTCATACACCACATGTATGTCGGGAGAGGGCAAAAGATCTCTCTTAAAATTAACTGAGCTATCTTGTCCTGCCATTGGCCGTCTCCCAATTTTGAATTATCTTGAGAGAGGACTAGTTAGAAGACTGAAATCTATAATGCTGTAAAAAGCAAGATTTGGTCAGTGAATTTTTCTGATATGTCGATATCTACCCAAGGTTCTGTCCAAGGATATGACTAGAGTGACCAGCACCATCGGCCCTGGTCAGTACTTCGGGGAGGTAGGTCTTATCTTTGGTGACTACCGTACGGCGACGGTGCGAGCTGCATCGTACTGCGAACTCCTGATGCTCAAGCGATCTGATCTTGATGAGGTGCTCCATCACTTCCCACTCATTGCCAAGTGAGTATAGCCTACTTCATTCTGTCTATTTTAATTCTTTCTGCTAACGAAATCAAGGATTCCCCAAAAGTCAAGTAGCTTTGAAAGCCTGAAGAAACCTGTAGGAAGAAGACCATGAAATATTTAGTTTTAGAGGGGGAAGGAAAACCTCATTATGATATTCTTGCGAAGACCCATCGAATCGGGCAGGGTACGAACACCGCTCTAGCGAACATTTGGTTACAAATAACTAACATCCTCTTTGTCACCCAGATTGATGTATTTAATACCAGTACATTGCATTTGAAAGTTAACACTGCAAATGGTAACGGGACATTTTGTGAAAAAGAATTCTGTAAAAAAGGTGTAAACATGTTTTCCCACTTTGTGAAAAGGTGTGACAACTTTTTCCCACTTCGTGAAATGAAAATGAATTCCCAGCTAAGAGAAAGTTTGAAAAGAAATTTTGAACTTTCGAACTTTCAAATGCAATGTACTGTACATGCCATTATACACCGTGTAACAAACGGCCACCGTATTGAACATTTTTGTGGACCCCATGATGTTTATTATAGTGGCGTTCTACTGTATCTGGGTACCTGTGAGAGCAGTGATGGTTATTTGTTTGATTAGCCCATTGCCCGGAGCTGTATACTCCCCAGAGAGCTGAGAAGGTTTCAAGAATGATTAATGGTCATGATGAGCAGGGGTAATAATGTAGTTCCTTGAACCCTATAGTCGTGGTGGTTATGCGAACTTAATGTATACATTCATTGAATTTGTAGCACCGTTTTTACTAATGTGGCTCAGCAGAATCATGTGCAAGATGTTTACTTATTTCTCCCTGCTGTCCCAGTGGTTTGGAAGCTGCAGTCGCTCATCGGGAGAAGGATCGCAAGGGGAAACTTCTCGAAGGGTGTGTCATTTGATGGAGACAGAAATAACCATGCACTTTAGTGATAGTTTGAGAAACTGTACAAGATTTGTCGTGGCAAAAATTGAACATGCATTGTGCTGAATGCCATCCTTTGCAAATGTGTCCTTTATGCAACCTGTCATCAGAAACAAGCATCATTGATGTGCTCAGCTAATTTATAGTTAATCTGCTGCCAGATTTAAACTTTGGCCTGCTTTCATGTAATTCCTGTCAGCATTAGCATAAACACCTGTCTGGGTTAAGTTTCATTTCAATTTTAGAAAATGCAGAGCTGCCAACTAGTACTGATTTATCGTATTTCATACGGCATTTCACAAAAATGCAGAAGTATTAATTTTTGTTTTTTATATATTTTCATTGTCTTTGTTTGGTGGACTAGCACCCACTGAAAAAGGAAACTGACAGTTAGGGAGACGACCAACATAGGGCAAGATAGCTCAGTTGGTGGAGCGCTGGTACGGTATTCCGACCATAGTAATGTCATGCATATTATGCTGTTATACTGCGCGTGTACTGGCTCATTATTGCGATCTCAACCAAACTCATCAGGCACGCTGCATGTCCCCTTTTGATGAGTTTGTATGCTGAATTTCATTCTCACTATTAAGATCCATTACCGTTTCAGCGGTGCGGACTATGCTGCGTGAAAAAAATCTGATCTTCAGGTAAAGTTAGATTTCATGAAAATACAGACTTTCTGGTTAAAATACCGAGTTTTTGCTTTCTGAAAACTTATTAAGATTGGCAGCTCTGAAGAGGTCGATAACCAGACGTACTGACGTTTTCAGATGCACGGTGCTTACAATGACCTCTCTATTAACAAACTCTTGGTGGCGCACTATTGCGAATCCTCCCTCTTCACTTGGCAGCAATGCAACATCAAAATGGTCCATTTGAGGTCCCACTTTGGCAATTTTGCACACTTCAAATTTAGATATTTTACATAACAGTTGCTCGGATATCATTGCAAGTACCACAAAATCTTGATGACAAACAACTTCTATCACAAATAATCTGTATTTGTTACAATTCAAGCATTTCCTCTCAATTCCTCTACAAATCTTGTTCAGTTTCTTTGCAAAATTCCATTCCGTGTACCATGTAGTGCAAACAACAGTTAACCGAGCAAAACAGATTTCAAGTGACATCAGGGGGAGATAGTTTCTTCTCAAACACAGTTCACAGATCACTTCTTCCACTGTGCCGGAGAAGAGCTGCATAATGGTTTAACTGACCCAATTTGTTGTATCCTACATGTAATCATGCTACAGTCCATTCGTGTGATTTTTTTTTTTTTTTTATTGAAATCACCCAACACAAGGCTGAAAGCCATTCGAGGTAAAGGGTAGAGGTGTCGGGGTTGGCGACATTTTGAATTGCTAACTCTACCACCCTTAAAGGGACACATTGCTTTGGATTTTGCGATTTGGGCTATAAAACTGAAATGGATATGGTTGGGAAGCTTTTTTAAAAGTAGAATATAAAGATTCACATAACTATCCCTTCAAATTGCGTGGTTTTTGTTTAATTTCGTGACAAATAACGGTCCGCCATTTTGTAGAACCAAATTTTTGACTCCAGAAAATGGCGGACCGTGTTCACCAGTCGTATTTCCAGTCGCATCTGGTTGAAGTACGTTCTGTTGATCCATTTTGATGTACTAGCTGTGGCACGCACTGCGCGCAGCACTGGCGATGTGTCTCGAGGTAGAGAATTGTACCTGGCGATCATCTGATAGGTTCACAAGGCCACTGGCTGCGGCGCCAGCCTAAAGACTCTAACATCGTATTTTGCGCATTATTTAGACGGTGGTATTTAGTACTGGAAATAAGTCTGTTTCGCGGGTCAGATGTCAGGGGTAAGCGGCCATTTTTTTGTTTTGTAATCACTACTCACTAATTACAACACATTATACGTGTTTTTTTGCATGAACAACTCTTATAAAAGATAAGGAACATTTCCAAACAGCAAAATTTCATGACATTTGAAGGCAATGTGTCCCTTTAAGGCTGGTTTATAGTCGGTCGGCGATGGTTGCCGCGACAGAAAATTGACGCGCGATCCTGTCACGCACATAAATATAGAACGTAAAGTTATTGTTTAAACGTTCTATATCTATGTGCGTGAAAGGATCGCGCGTCAATTTTATGTCGCGACGACCACCGCCGACCGACTAGAAACCAGCCTTTTACAGTTTTCCTGGGCCCAGATCTAAATAGAGGTTTAGAGAAATTATCCCAATTTTCAGACCTACACAAATAGACCTGGGAATGAGGGGTCACTTCCCCCATCTGTGAGACTATCAATGCTGTCACTGATGTCGCTAGAAATCCGTTTTTGTTTTTCCACATTTTGCAGTGTAAAGCCTGTCGTCCCGTCACTTGTAATTTGCAGTGTAATTTTATTTTCTGTGTAGCCCAAAGCCCTTTTCACACAATGATAAAAAACAAGCTGGAGAGTTAATTGATTTGGACAGTGTACTGCAAAAAAAAAAACACTCATACAAATACATGTACATGTGCACTTCTTTATATGTATGTATACTGTACATTGCATTTGAAAGTTAACCTGGGAATGAACATTTCTCTTCACACTTTCTGTCTTCCCAGGGAATTCATTTTCATTTCACAAAATGTGACAAAATTTCCCGCGGTTGGAAAACATTTTTCACGCGTTTTCACACAAGTGGGAAAATTTGTTCGCGCCTTTTCACACAGGTGGGAAAATATTTTCACACCTTTTCTCAAAAGTCTGAAAATAATATCCCACTTGATTCACAGGTGCGAAAAGTTGTATGCGAATGGGAATTCTTCTCACAAAATTTCCCATTCGCATTCACAGTGTTTACTTTCAATTGCAATGTATTGTATCATGATTGACTACAAATTAAACCAAGGATGTATCAAGCTCTCATAAAAATTTCTCCCCAGGCATCGGTTTTTTTTTGTCAGTGTGAAAGGGCAAAATGCACATGTAAATCATTTCATTTGCACCATTAGCTTAAAGCTGTATAACCAATGCTACTACTGCACAGCAAGCGCATGGCCGTTTAAGTTCACGTCGTTCAACAGTGTTGTAGTCGAGTCCCTGCAAGTCTTTTCGCAAGTCCAATCAGAAGTCCTTTCGTAAAGCCGGTCAGAAGTAACTGGATGAACAATGACAAAGGAATGCTTTTGTTAAAGCTCATTTGAATAGCTTGTGATTGAATTTGGATCGGAGGGCTTGTTAAGGGCCATGCAGGGCCTTGCAGGGCCTTGCAGGGCCTTGCAGGGCCTTGCAGGGCCTTGCAGGGCCTTGCAGGGCCTTGCAGGGCCTTGCAGGGACGTGCAGGGACTTGTGATGGACTTGTGATGGACTCGTGATGGACTCGTGATGGACTCGTGATGGACTCGACTACATCCCTGTCATTCAAAGAGCATAAGGGAGCATTTCATATTATCCAGATGTGGTATTGATTGCGGTACCACTGTTTTTTCTTTGCGGCACTGCATTCCTTACCTCAAACCTATCTGATGAATGGGAAGCCAGGCAGCTTGAATAACTGAATAATCATAAGGTCAAAACTGGAGCTTGGAGCTCATTAAAGCCCAGTCGGCTTGTCAAAGATTTCTAGTTTGCAAGGGTCAGACGAAGAACCTATTCGTGGGGTAAACAATTCATGTTTATTAAAGAGCTCTGGCTTGGCATGCCGTGAATCTTCCTTTCCCAGAATACCCGAGTATAGAGCTTATATTCGGGTTTTTGCCCCAGCTCCTACCAGGATTTCAACCCTCTCTTATCTCAAGCTGTAATCCCCTTGGTGGAGTTGATTACTGGACGAAGGACGAACACCAGCAGGGAGCAATAAATATCCCTTGACTGACCAACTTGTTGGGCATGCCTAAATCTTTTTTCAATGGCATAATTAATGCACATGGATTTTCACAAATTCAATATATCCAATGCACTGCAGTATAGAAACCATATTTTCTTGTTTCGATCATTTAAATTGGTGCACAAACAACGGAAATCCTGATTTGTCGGACCTGCTTTCATACACTAACTGCGTGGGACAACATTTTATTCTGACTTTCCACAAAGTAGATCCAGCAGGAAATAAACAGTGCCTACCCAAGGCCAAAGGGGTGGGGGGTGGGGGGTGGGAGGGGGTGGGAGGGGGTGGGAGGGGGGGGGGGACTGTGGCCACCTGTGGTGTAGCAAATTGGCTGAATGGATTAACCAGATGTTAGTACAGTAGGCTGTGTGATCCGTATCCTGGTCCAAAGGTGGACCAAGAAAGGTGGATCAGATCCTGATCCACCTTATAACGGTTAGCGTTTCCACTACACACAATTGCAGGATCTGATCCACCAATTAGGGGATCTGATCCGGCAATTTGGCAAAAGGTGGATCAGATCACCCAATTGGTGGATCTAGTGGGAACGGGGCCTTTGTAAAGCACTCATGGAAAGTGGGAAAAAAGTTTTCACACCTTTCACAAAGTGGGGGGGGGGGGGGGGGGTGGGCGGGGGTGGGCGGAGAGGGTGGTCGGAGAGGGTGGGCGGTAGAGTTTTACCAGCAAAACATTCACATTAGCAACAGTGCCTGTATGTAGGTCCATGCTCATATGTGTACCCTTTCTAAAAATAACTTTTTGAAGTGCTTTGTGCGTGTGTTAACAACCAGTTTGTCACTGCTATAACATCTCTGTAGTGTGACATTTCATGTGAAAGATGATTGTGTAGTTGAAATGTATTTGTCATATTTGTCTGGCATATTGTGGACTGATTTGGCAACTATCTTTGATACAGAGCAAAGTCAAAACAGAAACTTGCTTTGAAATCTTGTGTTTTTCTCTGAGGCAGTTTTTAAGCATGCCATCTCATGAAATTAACACAAGGCATTTCTTGCAAAATATTGCTGACGTGCAGTATTTGAAGTTGTAAAATTCAGATAAAGGTAAACAAATCTAATTAAGTCGTAGGTCGACTTTACCGGCCCCATCCAGCTTAACCTTCTTCTGCCCTATCCATTCAACACAACTATACACCGCCCACTCAAATTTATAGTTTTTTGTAGGTTTCATCATTCACAAAGTGGCAAATAGTGTAGGTACTTTGTACTCGTTTTTTGTCGCTTCATTTTGCAACAACTATGCACATATGCTTTCTTAGGCAACCCAACCCAACCCAACCCAACCCAACCCAACCCAACCCAACCCAACCCAACCCAAATGCCATACCTTTATTTATGCACCCTAAAAAATATTTGATACATGTAAAGCTAAGTTTCCATATCACCATTGTGCCTTCGCAGACTGCGCAAACAGTACGCGGAACCATCGTAAGCGGGACGTGCTGCGACGTCTGGAGGGCGCTGCAATCTGATACGCGATGTAATGATTGCGTCAATGTATCTAGTAAGCTTGTCCAATATGGGGGCGCTCAACGAAATGATCGGCGGGCAAACAGTAGGGATACGCAGATGATCAGCAACTTTGCCGATCGTCTGCGAGGTAGTTTATGTCTGTCTGCGCTGTAGTTTGTGTGCTGTTTGGGATGCTCTCTGCGTTTCGTACGTCGATATGGAAACCAGGCTTTAGGCAACCTTGGCCAGTCCAACCCAGCTGAAACCCAGCCAAAACCCAGCCCAACCCAACAGCCCAACCTTGGCCAACCCAACCCAACACAACCCAACACAACACAACCCAACCCAACCCACACAGTCATGTAAACGGGTGCAATCGTGGACCTCCCATTGTTCCTCTTTTGTTTATACTCTAACTTTTTCGGAAGACCTCCCATTCGGTCAAACGTGGACCCCTTTGTCTACGCCCGAATTCTTTTGTCCTAGGTCCACGATTGCCGGCATATACAAACTCAACCCAACCCAACCCAACCCAACCCAACCCAACCCAACCCAACCCAACCCAACCCAACCCAACCCAACCCAACCCAACCCAACCCAACCCAACCCAACCCAACTCAACCCAACCCATATGCCATACCTTTATTTATGCACCCTAAAAAATCTTTGATACATGCACATGTAGGAACTAAAGGTATGCATGCACGGTGTTACCTGTGAAAGTTCACCCAAAATTCTCATAACCCGCTTGAAGAAAGTCACCCAGTGCAGCACCCTCAGGACAAATAAAGCTCCGAACATGCTCATCAGGTATTCATTGGATAATTGTCTCATTGTCAAACATTTATGTCTCCATATCCTGCAGACAATTCAAGGAGGCTGCGGAAGATGAGGAACATTTGATGGAGTTACGCAATGCTTCCAGGCAACAGCATGAACTGGATGTCATCAGAGGTAAAATCACCTCATCAGGGGTGGGATGTATTTGAGTGGTGGGGAAGGGTGCTTACAAATTGGCCTGCATGTAGCTGTGGAGTAGAGATTTGTAATCTTCTATATTGGTTCTGTGCGTTGACATTTTTCATATGGTAGCACACAGCAGCCTATTGACCTATCGCCGTTTGTGAGTTAGCCACGCCCCTTAGACAACTTTACACATGTGCAGCACGTGGATGCGATGCGCGAAACACGCAGTAGTGTATTACGGGGAATCGCGCTCTCTCTGACCGGATGCAGGAGTTGTCTCAGATTTCTGAGACAACTTTGTCCACGTGTGCATGCAGACTTTCGTGCGACCACTTATTGCAACAAAACGTGGGAAAATAGCTTTTCCCAATTTCCAGCCGCTCGTTATAACGCGTATCTGAATAATGTAGACTCCCTGGACCCCACTCACATAATTGTTACTGTCCGAGAATCGGAAAAACTTAAGAAATATAACAAAACAAACTACGCTAAACGGGCTTGGCCAATGTGCTGCAAACAAAATTACTATAATAAAAACGTGATGGGTCGGTTGAGCGTTTGCGTTAAATTTGACCAGTATTCACATACTGCGTTTCGACAAACGGGGCGCACATGCGGCCGAATAATGCGCGTCTTTGGAATGTTTTTTGTTTGTCCAAGATTTGGAATATCATGTGATGTTCAACAGACGCTACGATTGGATAATGGTCATGAACGGCGATACATGTAGGTCAGTTGGGTTATTTAGCTCTTGATTAGAATATTTGTACTGTTAAACTTAGCTGGAAAATGTGTGAATATATATGTAACCTGACACCACGAAACGGGTTGAATGTAATATTTGAAAACTAAGCTTGTGGTGTGTCCTGAAAGCGCAGGTTATAAGCTTTGATTTTAATGCGTAGAATACTGAAGTGCGATGCCCTTTCCCATTGGTCTGGTCCACACACTAATGGCCATGCCATCCATTGCCGTTTGCGAGTTCTTGGACAACTTTGCACACATGCAGCACACACAATAACGTGTGACGGCCCACTGCATGCCTAAAGCGCTTGTAAAGTATTTGCTATCTGAGACTGAAGTTGTCTTGAATTTGCCTCAGACAACTTCTCTCATCATGTTTACGTGCATGAACATACAGGCAACGCCACATGAGAAGCAGCACATCTACACATGTGATCCAGTGCATGTGCACACCCGTCTTTAGGGCAAGTGGAAAAGAAAATAGTCTGTATCATTGACGGTGTCTAGGGCTGTCCCGAATATACCGAATATTCGATATTCGATCGTCAAGCGAATATTCGAATACCATTTTGGCAGTTCGAATATTCGAAAAGATATATATGCACGTACAGATACAACTCTGATGCTATTTTAATAGAAATGTTACCGTACGGCGCTTAGCAGTGTCAAATGCCGCATTTTTGTCAATCGCAATTCTTTGTGGACGGAAGTTTATTGTTCCTGTCGGTAAAACCCTTGATACAACAGGGGCATGCGAACAAAATGCTGTTTGAACGGTCCATAATATCAATCGCCATACGTAAAACACCGGCGTGCTTTTACGTGCAATGTTTTTTTTTTTACCGGTGTGGCATGCACTGAAAAACTTGATCGACGAATATCGAATAGTAAATTATTCGAAAATGAACAGCCCTAACGGTGTCTTATGAATGTCTGACTCCCATGAATCTCCGATCTTACCATGATGCAATGCAACATCATTGCGACTTTCTAGGGCTGTTCATTTTCAAATAATTTAGTATTCGATTATTCGAAACTTGGTTTGGCCGAATATTCGAATATTCGATACACGCTGATCAAAATTTTTCATGCGTCAGCTGCAACTGCATACGGCGGCGATCGATAAGGACCATACGATCTAAACAAAATTGGCATGCATCTGTGGTATCAAGATCATTACAGGTACATATAACATTCTAATAACAAGAAACCAAACTTCAGCCTGCGATTTTTTTAAAGAATTATCGTATAAGTTTTCAAGAGTTATAAGGACAAAAACAAACCTCCAGCCACCAAAAATTACTGTCGACGAAATGTGGCATTTGACACGCGCAGTAACTTTTCCATTAAAATGGCATCAGAGTCATATCTATATGTGCATATATATATTTTTTTCCAATATTCGAACCGGCAAAACGGTATTCAAATATTTGGTTGATGATCAAATATTTCAGACAGCCCCACGACTTTGTAATTGATGAAGCAGTTTTTGCAAGGGAATAAACCCTAAACCTCATCCAAACCCAATGCAAAGTTTTTCATGCAACACTGCAGTCCTGCTTTTGTGTTTAGATGTGCTGTCACAAGATACTAAATATTGAGGACATTTTGTCATTCGTCAGACACTGATGATCTTCAGGCAGACAACTCGGTGGAAGCAGCGTCCTACCAGCCAACAGAAGCCTCCGTCAAAGTCCTTGAGAAGTAAGTTGTGTCGATTCAATATATGTTGGTTTTTTTTTGCCATTCACCGAATTCATAGTTTATGAACACTATACTCGGTGTGTTGTCGCGATCTCAGACTTGACCCTCATGTGCATATTTGATATTCATGCATTCATACCTAAAAATTAACATAATAAAACGAGGCCATAGAGATGGCCAATCAGAAGGCCACAAAAACCGTGTAGGCCCCCGTCCATTACCAATAAGTTACAATCACGTATTAAAGTATGTTCTGTTATTACTGTTCAGTCTCAAATTTGTATTATACTTGGTACATAATGGTATTTAAAATCTATAGCTAAATCATATTAGATCTTATATTACTGGAAAAATACCAAATTAAATACGTGATTGTTAGTTTTGTTACTTGACGAAGAATGTGTTACCTGTATGTTGAGTGGAATCGTCGAGTAATTCTCCTAGTTTGAATATTCATGTTATAGAAGGCTTTTGGCGATTCCGACCAATCAGCTTGTTCCGTCCACTTTTGGACTAATTCACCATAAAGTGTGTGCAAACCAATGAACGAGATTCCCAAGTCTGTGATCGAAGGTTAATTCACAAGAGGGTTCTATTTCTGACAAAAATCTCAAACGATCACAAACTTGGAACCAAGTCCTATGCTGCAGTTAATGTTCATTATTAACGGCTCTGGCTTGGATTGCTTTAATCCCCCATCATTCTTTAGGATCTCCGAGGATTACCAGGAACCGCTTAGTCAGCTAAGTCTGGTGGGTAGACTCTTCTCCAGGCTGCTTATGAGGTAAAACAACAGGGATGTAGTCCAGTCCATCACAAGCCCTCCAGTCCTAATTCCAATCACAAGCTATTCAAATGAGCTTTGACAAAGGCATTCGTTTGTCATTGTTCATCCAGTTACTTGTGACTGGTTTTATGAGAGGACTTCTGACTGGACTTGTGAAAGGACTTGCAGGGACTGGACTACAACTCTGGTAAACAACCGTTGGGAATTTCATGCTCAGTCTGGTCAGTCAAACAGTGGTGTATTCAGGAGTTGAGTCCGGGATGAGGTGGGGGGAAAAATTGTTGTTTTTTTGTTTTTGTAAAGTAGCTCTAAATTATTATTTTTTGTAAAACAAATATTCTGAAAAGTGAAAAGCGAAGGGGGAGGGGTAGGGGGTTGATATGAGGCATGGTTGTCAAGTAGTAGCACTTTTATTTCTGAAGGAGGCAAAATGCTGCCTTAGGACAAGTTTCGGATCCCTGCCCAGCCCTCCCTTCCCTCCCTTCACCCCCCTCTTCCTAGCCCAGTATGGACTCCCTTCGCGTTGCGAGGGAGTCCAGAATATGAAGCTACTGGAAGTAGTCGAAAAAATTAGAAACAAAATTACAATATTTTTACCTCACCGTAGACACTAATTTCACGCCCATTATACTCTTTGTGTCTTTATCTATCCGTCCGTGAGGTTCCCGAATTCCTTATGATTCGCTGGCCGATTTTTTCAGGAAAATAAACTCAAAAGCAACGTTAAACTTGTAGACTCTTTTCATCAGTTTCAGACCAAGTATTATTATTATTATTATTATTATTACTGGTTTATTCAAATCTGCTCGTCGCAGCCGGCAGGCTGAATTAAAATACAGATTTACAATAGAAATATAAAAGTAAAACAAAATATTTATACAATAGGAGCATTACAAATTATACGTACATAATACGTACATTATACGCAAGCACTAGGCCGCGCGCGCGTGCACGCACAATCCGCATGCGCGATTTGCCTAGTAACTGTCCCCCCTTACGCGCAGGCACAATAACTTGCGTGACGTTTGTGTTCGTACTGAGGGTCCTGCTTTGCGATCCTGCATCGATTACGTCGTCCATAATAACCTCCCAAATTCGTTCTTATTATCTTCTATAGCCCAAAACAGATTTGGAACTTTAAAAGTATCTGTAGACTACACAGAAAGCATTTTTCAAGACCGTACCGCGCAGCCAGCCCAAACGGTAGTGCGCATGCAAGTGGTTGCCAGGCAAATCGCGCGTGCGCATTGCGCCTGCGCTGCACGCATCAGCATCGCACTAGCAGAATTTCGGAGGTCGCGCTCGCGTATGTGTGCACGCACACACGTGCCCCGTGTACGTCATGTAACTCGGTATGAAACTGATGAAAAGAGTCTACAAGTTTAACGTTGCGTTTGAGTTTATTTTCCTGGAAAACGTCGGCCAGCGTATCATATGGAATTCCTGAACCTAACGGACAGATAGATAAGGACACAAAGAGTATGTGTGGGCATGAAATTAGCTTCTACAACGAGGTAAAACGTGAACAAATCCTGTTAAAGTTTTGATTTCAATTAATGCGACATCTCGTATCCAGGACGTTAGTCGTAGTGCAATGAAGACATCGTCCAACCTGGGCTACCCCTCCCCCTTGACATGCCACTGCGGTCAAAGATCTTTTTGAAACATCAGTCACTTGTAGGCTTCCGGCAAATTGACCTATTGTCGTTTTCCAGTTCTTGGACAGCTTCTCCCCGGTATGCAGCATGCGCAATATAACATACATGTATGAAGGTGCAGCGCATTCACATGTGCAAAGCACCTGGTGCAATCCGGAGTTGTCTTGAATTTCATCTCAAATCAAGTTTTTTCAAATCAACAAAATTAGCTGGCATAATGTTTTGAACCTGATCAACTTCTTTCTCGTCCCCTCATTGTGCCTTTCAGAAAGAACTTGCTAAGGTTTGAAACATTAGGCCAGCTAATTTTGTTGATTTGCATATTTCAGGTCAATCCAGTATCAGCAGTTTGCAGCAGTTTTAATCATTTTTTATGTCAACTTTTCTCAGTGTTTATGGCCTAGTGCCTTGGATTGGCGCATTGAATTCCTGGTCTGCGGGTAATTCTGCAGGTTGTGGGTTCGACCCCATTCCTAGGCTATAGCACTTCTATGCTTGATATGGGTAGAGGCATTATTAATGCCTTGCAGTGGACTAGTTACCCATCCCGACCCTATTCATGCTGTGAAGAGATCAGATTATCTTGTCTTGTTTCAGTGTGAGGGGCTGGTTCTTCCACACTTTCCTCTGTAGCCCACACCTCGAGTGGCCTTTGGCCTTGTGATAGGCGATTTGCATTAACAAAAAAAAACCACTTCATGCCTGTAGTCGAATCATATTTGTATTTGACATGCACTGGCATATGTGACCCGCTCTGCAAAAAGGGCACTTATGTTGCAAAATTTGAAAATAGTGTTTTATATATAGCTGGAAACGCCATTATATATAAAGCTTTCATATGGTATATGTCTGAGGTCTCTAGCATTTTGCAATCACAAAATATTTGGAAATTTGCATGTTTGTTTTCAGGAATTTCTTGAAATGACTTAAGGCGAAACGAGCCATTTAAAAAACACAAAAAGCAAAGCAATAGATGGAAGCACTTGACAAAAACATTCTTTTTCCAACTTTATTCACTGAAATCAAAGATTTTGGTTATGAAATAGAATAATATAGGTATCAAAGATGCGAAAAATTCCCTCCCTTCAAAATCACTTGTTTGAAGAATGTTTCACCCTCTTCACATTGAACGGCCCATAACTCGTATAAAGCATACAGCGACTTATGTGCCCTTTTTTGCAGAGCGGGTCACATATTTCATTTCAACGCAGCAGTTTTAATCATTTTCATGTCAACGAATAAGAGAGCACAGATAACTTCCAAACAGGTGCAAGTGCCCGCACTGTTTGGAAGTTTGTCCAAGATTTAGAATGTCACATGATACTCAACATGCTATGATTGGCTAGTGCTTGTGAAGGGTGAAAGGTCAGTTACAAATCTACCTGTATTGGCTCCGTGCACAAGTACCCCCTTAACAGAAAGAAAGGGAGAGTTGGGGGAGTCACTCTCGACGCCATCTTGCCTGACTTTAATTTGGGTTGTGGAGTGTCTGATTCCCACCTCTATTATTCAGAATCAAAACCGCGAAAAAAGAGAGTCTGCGAACAGACTATCCAATCCCCCTGGTATAAGTGTATCACCTGAACGAGTTATGACGTGTGTGAAACCAGCGAAGTTGTATGTGATCCGCCATAGGACATCGTTGCCAGGTGAAAAAGCGCCCTCTTTTGTTGGCGCACAGAGCTCATACATGTAGCTGAAGGAACCAGAGTTTGGCCACCCCATAAGATAACACAGTAGAATTTTGTAGAACGTTGTTTTGCTTGAATTTTCTGCATCCAGCCTCAAATCTTTGTTTATTTTTCGTCGAACAATCCACAAGGGAAACTGACTACGTAAATTTGAACACATTTTCAAAGTGAACAAAGAAACCTGGCAGGAGCGGGATTCGAACCTGCGACCTCCGGAATACTATACCGGTACGGTATTCCGGAGGTCACAGGTTTAAATCCCGCTACTGCCAGTTTTCTTTGTTCACTTTGAAACTTTGTTTATTTTATCGGATACTTGCAATAAGCCAGTTCGGTATTCCAACTGTGCATGTGCACAACAAGATTCAACGATTTTTCTTTTGGGAAAAATTTGGCAGATAAATGCACACAAGGCTTTGGGGGACGTGGTAATATCTGCATTCTGTGCAATTTTTCATGCAATCGAAAAGACGATGGAAACTTTTGTTTGAACAAAAGTTTGGACACACAAGACCCCTGAAAACACTTCGCTCTCCAAAAGTTTTTTTGAAAAATTTTACTGCAGAACACGACGATATCTTTAAATTTGCTTGGTACCCGCTATGCTTTTGCACGTATATCCCGAAAGAAAAATTGTCAAATCTTGGACCGTAATTAGTAGGCCATTATTTGCCATTATTCAGTTTTTTTATGGGAAAGCTGAATAGATTTTGCACGATCGATGGGAGACTTTTAAGACGCTGGTGGCAAGCAGATGTACCAGTCCTCCTTGCAAGCGCTGAGCATGTGCACGACTGGAGAGAACAATGGAAAAGGTCCGGTATGTCTGCTGCCACCACGCATCTTGAAAGTCTCCCATTGCATGTTGATTTTTTTTGTTTTATGCCTCATAATGGATGAACTTCTGCAGACATTTCTGCTAACTTTGAGCACAAAAACTGTGGTTAACTCTAATAAGCCAGTTCGGTATTTCAACTGCACAATGACATTTTATCCCGAATGACCCGCGTGACCTAACGCGCATGTGTGAACGTAAAAAGGTGGTAGCACGACGCGCACGGGTTAAATTTAATCAGAATGGGCGTTTGCGTAACATGGCGTGACATTACGTCACCAATTTTATCCCGAATAACCTTTGACCTTTGAGATACCGAACTGGCTAATTGGACTATTAAACTGCACTGAACTTCGAATCTTGGCAAAATGTCTGGGCTCTGTCTACCGTGGCTGATTAACACAGGCTCAGTAAGCATAGAATCCCTAGTTATGCAACATACACATGCGCAAACCGTGAGTGTAGACGTTTCTGCCAAACTTAGTGTGGATTCTTTACTTATGGTATTAAAGCAGATGCTGCCAAGCACAATATCCATAATTTAAGCTTCTTTATTTTGTCTGTCTTCATAATGATAATTACAATTGTCTTTGGATTAGCCGTGCATTTCTACCAAGCGGCACGTGGTGCAAGCGCTGGGAAGCAGTTCGGGTTGCCGTGGCGATCATCATGGCTTTCACGGTCACCTTGCAGGCATCATTTACCCACTTGGATGTTGCGTTATGGGTCATCAACTATACTCTAGATCTACTCTGCTATGTTGACATGTGAGTCTTTTTTCAGAGCTGTTAAACGGTATGGATTTTCTGTGTTTAGTACGGACATTCACAAAAAAGTATGAATTTGTGTTTATAATTAGATACGGATTTTGACAAATCCAACCATAATAATGTTTTTTCATGCATTTTATTATTATACTGTGCTTGTACTGGCTAGGGCTGTCCCGAATATTCGATATTCGATCGTCAAGCGAATATTCGAATACCATTTTGCCAGTTCGAATATTCAATAAAAGATATATATGCACGTACAGATACGACTCTGATGCTATTTTAATAGAAAAGTTATGGCGCTTAGCAGTGTCAAATGCGCATTTTTGTCAATCGCAATTTTTTGTGGACAGAGATTTATTGTTCCCGTCCGTAAAACCCTTGATACAACAGGGGCATGCAAACAAATGCCGTTTGAACGGTCCATAATATCAATCGCCATACGTAAAACACTGGCGTGCTTTTACGTGCAATGTTTTATTTTAAACGGTGCGGCATGCACTGAAAAACTTGATCGGCGAGTATTGAATATTCGAATATTCGGTCAAACCCAGTTTCGAATATTCGAATAGTAAATTTTTCGAAAATGAACAGCCCTAGTACTGGCTCATCATTGTGATCCCAACCGAATGGATGCAACTTTAGCTTTGAAAATAAAAGAATGACAGTCCATCCCGTACGTGGGTTCGTTAAACTCCCGAGGCACGAAGCGTGTCCGAGATCCGTGTAAGTATGCCAAATTTCATTCTCACTATTAAGAACCATTTCACTTTAAGCAGTGCAGACTATACTGTGCGAAAAAGAAAATGATTTTCAGGTAAAGTTTAAATTTAATGAATTATTTTTTCTAATCAAAATAATGTTTTTTTGCTTTCTGAATACTGAAATGAGTTTGAAAAGGTCGGCAGCTCTGTTTTGTGCTTTAAAAGTAGTACACGTTTATATTGACTGGCAAGGAGGGCACCAGTGCACGTCTGTGTGTCCCGCATGACTGTGGGTGGCATACGCCCACGATCACTGTTAACCCCTTGCGTACGGATGACGCCATGCATGTAGGGCGCAAAAAAAACAGTGTCACCAGGCCGGATGATGCCACTGGCCGCTGTTTGTGCAGTTTGAATCCATTGTTGGATTATTGTGTATTTGTAGTCGTTCGATTTGGCTGCCAGAACCGCTGCAACACCCCGACGTCTCCCGTAAAATACTGTGCTCAATGTGTTCATTGGAATGTGTCGGTACCATACACTGATTTGTCTAGCCACAGACATCTATACATGTAGTTTATCTTTAGCAATGAGAACAATCCATTGCTTGGAAGTTAAGGTCAAACGTTTTCATTATGATTTTCATTTAGAAAACAAAATTTATCTCACAAAAATTCTCCCTGATTTTGACGTCAACTACACGTAGGGTGCTTTTTGAAATAATGTTGTATTAATGGCGCACGGCATGCTATGATAGTATGTGATTAAACCCTTTCTTGTGATAAGAAACGACATTAGATTTAGTGTATCGGGAAGCCTTCAGATAAAATAGAACAAAAGGTGGTTACAAAATGCCAGGGTACGTACACTGGAAACTGGTTTTATTTTTGGTCGGCTGAAAGATAAGTGTGGCTCACTACAAGACAAATGGAGAAAACACAGTTGATATAAAGAATTCATTTTCACTATGTCATTTTGTAAATACTTGTTACTCTTTTCAAGACATTTATGCAGTGTCAATTTGGTTATTAAACTGACCTAATTTTGTCTTGTTTCAAAATGCAGGTATCTGAAATTTCATACGGCATTTTACAATGAGAACAACGTCCTGGTGACGCATCCACTCTCTACAGCCAAGCATTACTTCAAGTAAGGAAACACTATGTCGAACATTTTGTTTAATACAACTCGTACATATTCATGATGTAATCTACCCTTTTGATTGGTCAGCATTTATTGCATGTACTGAACCTACACCAGTAGCTGTGACTTTTTATTTGTAAAAAATTCAGTGCGTTTTAGTGCGGTTTTAAGAGTGGGGATTCAAAAGTGATGACCTATGTCATTAAAGGTACATGTAATATGCACTATTGGCTTTTGCTGTAATTTTGAGAAATAAATGAATTTGGCGGTTTATAGCGTGCTAGCAAATACATGTACAGTATCACTGACCTGTTTCAAGTTTTGTGTGCATAGATGCCGGGAAAACCGTAGTCTGCGTAAAGAGAAAAATCCTGTTCTAGTAGTCTGGTTCCCTGACCATACTTTAGACAAAATGAAGCAACTTATAGATGTCAGGGAATTATCAGGTCTGGGAACTAGACTCTTTGCAACGATTGTTACGCGTAACAATTGTTGGAAAACGATATAAATTTTAACTTTTCTTGAAAACGACAGCACACCAGGTGCTATCATTTCACAGGATGATTGAGACTACTGTTAACTTAGTCTAGTAAGGTATTTTGTAATAATTCAGTAAAAAAAGAATTTGGAGGATTACCAATCGTGTACACTACATTTATAATGGCCAAGAAACGGTATAGTATACAAATAATTAATATTTATGAGTGCAATAGAAGGAATATTTTTGTATTCTGTCAAAGATTGACTGCGTAGCCGAGTTGAATGGAACATTCAATCTTTTACCGAATATACAAAATATTCCTTCCATTGGACAAATTAAGAAACATTCATTAATTGTTTTATACAAAAACATACAGTACATTGCAACTGAGAGTTAACCTCAAAATGGGAATTTCTCTTCACACTTTTTCTCTTCCCAGGGAATTCATTGTCATTTCACAAAATGTGAAACTAATTTCCCAAAGCGGGAAAACATTTTTACGCCTTTTCACACAAGTGGGAAAATATTTGTACGCCTTTTCACACAAGTGGGGAAATATTTTCACGCCTTTTCACACAAGTGGGAAATTTTTTTCACGCCTTTTCACAAAAGTGGGAAAACATTTTCACGCCTTTTCACACAAGTGGGAGAACATTTTCACGCCTTTTCACAAAAGTGGGAAAACATTTTCACGCCTTTTCACACAAGTGGGAAAACATTTTCACATTTTACAAAAGTGGGAAAACATTTTTACGCCTTTCCAAAAAAGTGGGAAAACATTTTCACGCCTTTTTCACAAAAGTGGGAAAACATTTTCACGCCTTTTCACAAAAGTGTTAAACATTTTCACGCCTTTTCACAAAAGTGGGAAAACATTTTCACGCCTTTTCACAAAAGTGGGAAAACATTTTCACACCTTATCACAAAAGTGGGAAAACATTTTCACACCTTTTCACACAAGTGGGAAAACATTTTCACACTTTTTCTCAAAGTGGAAAAATAATTTACCACTTGAATTCGCAGGTATGAAAAGTTGTGTGTGAAATGTGAATGGAATTATTTTCCAAAATTTTCCCATTCCCATTTACAGTGTTAACTTTCAATTGCAGTGTACTGTATATAGCTGCTTGTTACTTGTTCCATGGCTATCCACAACGTATTATAAATCCAACAGGCAGTCAAAGTTCCATTCAAAACTTTTCTAAACACAAGTTCAAAGTTCAAGTCGACAGCAGCTAGAGATGTCCCAGCAAAGACGGCACATGTTTCCAATCAGCTGACAGCGTGCTGAATTTTTTTTTTGGTGTTAACAATGTCAGAACTGCCCACAAGCTCACTCTAATCGTCATCTGTTAACAGCACAAACCCCGCAATGTTTGTTGTTCGTGTCAGGGTTCGTGTCAAAGGTTGCGATTGACCCAGTGTCAGTATGGTCAGTCATATACATTGTGTAATGGCCGGTTCATACTTTACGCAAATGCAAAAGCAAAGCCAATTTTGTGACGGCAACAATGGCTGTTTCAGTGTGACGTTCGCCGTTACCTAGGCAAATTTGCTTCGCCCTCAAATTCGCTTGAAGTTTGAACCGGCCTTAAGGCTGCAATCTCATATAGCAATCGTAAAGTTCATGCTCAAATGAAACAAATGGAACCAAAATGCATGGTACATTTGTAAATGGAACCAAATTGCATGATGTACGACGTAAATCATACAATGAAATATTTGTCAATGAAATGGGGCAAGTGACAAGGATCTATTTAGGTATTGTATAACCACTGCTGATGGACTGGGTTAAAGTCGGGGCTTTGTGTGTTATACTGGTGCATGTAGGGCCCATACATGTGCTAGGATGACCGCTGAAAAGTGACCATAGCATACACATTTGATGAAGGTCTTTATTGTGTGTCAAGTTTGCTCATCCTACTCGCGCTCCTGGAGCAACAGAAACAGTACACCTGTGTCCCATATGTCACTTGGCTTCTGTCCTCATTACATAATAGAGACATTCACACCTGTGGAATTTAACCAAAAATTAAAGTCAAGTCGATAATCACGGAAAGGTTTAGAATGTTTTTACATTGCTGTTATTTTCACGACAACAGAACCAACTTCCTGATTGACTTGCTAGCCTGTTTCCCCACTGAGCTCATCGGATACGCCGTACTGAGGAGTTTCTTGCGTAAGTTCCCCGATCTGTCCTTGTGTGTGTTAAAAGTCTGCCTTGTTTAGCAATCCAACGTCATCCAAAGTTCCACTTCCATGAAAGTTGTAGTTTCCACTGTTGTTTCTGTAGCATAACGGTACAGCATGGAACGTTTGCATTGCTATCTTGTTTAAATAAACGGAACAGCAGGTTTTTTCCTGACTAGCCCCCTTGGCTAGTCAACTGTAAGTTTCACTAGCCCGTTGCATCGTGTGCAAACAATGTTTCATGAGGGATACTCAAATTGTGGGCCGCCAATAGGTTCCATGGTAAAACTGGTCTGAAAAATAATGATCGAGTCAACCGAGGTTCAGCATGAGAACAACCAAAATGCAAAATGAAAGGAATTTGAGGAAATTACGTAAAATAAAGTGGGGATTTTTATCATTCTTTTTGCTCTATTCCCTTCATATCATAGTTCCATTGTAAGATAAGATACATATTTTTTTGCTAGCCCGTCGGACAGCCTATGAAGCAAGTTTGACTAGCCCGGGCCAGTCCTGACTAGTGTCTGTACACCGAGCTAGTAACTAAATGTGACCTGGGGCCAATTCCATAAAGCTGTTAAGCACAAAAATTTGCTTAGCATGCAAATGCTTCCTTGATAAGAACTGGATTACCAACCAGATTTCCATGTGTGGAATATTGCTTTTGACTGGAATTCAGCTGTTGTTTGCTTAGCATAAAAATTACATAGATTTTTTGCTGGTTACCTGTTTTTATTAAGCAAGACATTTTCATGCTAAGCAAATGTTTGTGCTTAACAGCTCTATGAAATTGGCCCCTGGCAGCACAAAATGAGTGGAATGTCGCACGATATGTTTCTGAGTTGCAAGCAGAGACAACAATTTTTCACTAAAAGTAAATTTTGGGATTTTAAAAACTGTATATGTGACCCGCTCCAGAAAAAAGTGATATAAGTCGCGCTATGCATTTACGTGTAATGGCCCTTTCAAGTTGAGAGGGTGACATTTTTCGTCAAAATTCATTTTTTTGTTTTTTGTCGTTAATGACATCTTAAACATCTAAAGTTTCAGGTTTGGTGCACAACAATGTTGATTTCAGTGAATAAAGCGAAAAAATAACCTTTTTAGAGTGCATTGTTCCATTGCATTGTATTAGAACTAGCTATTTCAAAGCCTGTTTTCTCTGTTGTGCAAATTGAACTGCATAGAACTAATTATTATGCAAAAATGCGATATCTCCAGAACTGAAAGGGCTTTGGAGCTTTATCATGTACCAAATGAAAGCTTACATTGCGGGCTTTCCAAACATACATAAAACTCATTTTTCATATTTTGCGACATAATATATCTTTTTCCAGAGCGGGTCACATATATTTTGAAACAACCCTATTCTAACATATCCCAAAATGTTTAAAGAGGAAGTTCAGTGGCGAGAGAAGTCTGCATCATTTTTTATTTTTATGTAGATTGCGTATAGTAATTGAATTGACTTTTGAGAGCTATTTTTATCAAGTCCCCTCTAGCCCGCTGGTGCCATTTGTCTAAAAGTCATTGCTGCAGGCAGCAAACAATTTAATGTCATAGGACGAACTCCCTTTTTGTGTCTAGCACTAGGCACAAAAGGGAAGTTCGTCCTGTGATAAAAATAGCTCTCAAAAGTCACTTTAAACTGATTCTTTCCTCAAAATATTTTCTTGGGAATTTCTTTTTTGAACTCGGGTTAAAGTGTGCACAGATCACAAACTTTGAGTATTATTTTCTCATACAAGGGGTCAAGACTCTAAAAACTCTAAAAGGTTGTTTTGTGGAAGTGCCGTGGCCTAGTGGTTTGGCACATTGAATTCAAGGTCTGTGGGTAATTCTGCAGGTTGTGGGTTTCGAGCCCAGTTGTGGGTTCGAGCCCAGTCCTGGGCTTTGGCACTTCTACGATTAATATGGGTAGAGGCATTATTAATGCCTTGCAGTGGACTAGTTACCCATCCCGACCCTATTCATGCTGTGAAGAGATCAGATTATCTTGTTTCAGTGTGAGGGGCTGGTTCTTCCACATATTCCTAAGTAGCCCACACCTCGAGTGCCCTAGGGCTTGTGATGGGTGATTTGCATAAAAAAATTAAAAATAAATAAAATAGAAATTAGGGGCTTCGAATGAGATAGGAAAACACAATATATCAAATTAAAGCTTTTAAAGGGTGGCTGCAATGAAATTGTACCAACAATTTAATTTTGTGATGTATAACTCTTTTACAATATAAGAAATGTGATTAAAATGTGTTTTCTGTGTTTCTGCCCATTTTTGGTGTTAAATTTTCCCGGAATAAAGTGCCCCCCTTTCTCTATTGTTTCCGCGCCCCTAAATGCGTGACGTCATCTCGGAAACACAGAAACTCAGCAAGAGTAGTTTGATCAGTGTACGTTTGTGTACGTGTGGATGTATGCCGTTGTTAAGGGGAACCAGCCACGCGCGATTAAATAGCTTTGGATGAAGGGACCAGGGAAACATTTCTCGTCGCGTTAAAATCTTCAAACAGAATCTTTTGGATCTGAATCTGACAATCAAGTGTCGATTTTAGACTTGTTGATTCAGACACTTCTTCGGAACATTATTGGGGCGAGGAAGAGGAGGATCTTGGAGCTCTTCCGTACATGTATGAGCCAGAAGGTGAGAGTAACAGCGAAACTACTGAAGACTCCGAACATGCCGAATCGAACTCCCGATGCGGAACGCGTGAAAGACTTGAAAACAACGATTGCTAGGCTAAATAACACTCTCCAATTCCAAATACGACGGTATTTCTGTTCTACTGGAAAGAGGTGAAGACTGACACCATCCTTAGTGGTGTTTCTGAATCCAGCAGCAACACAACGACATGGTATTATCGACGCAAAACACTGAAAGCTCTCCGCGACACAGCGAAAACACACGTGCGTGTCAATGCAACGCACGCTCGGTGTACTATGGCCGACCATACCACAGCCAGCCGGGTTCCCGGGATGACGTCACATCGGCGTTACTACTTGATGGGCAGGGCTGACCCTCTCCCGCATTAAAAAAAATATTTTCAAATGCTTACGCGAAATAAAAGAATACAAACAATACACAGTTGTGTTTCAAAAACCTTATTTCATCGATATACACAATAATAATTGCATTGCAGCCACCCTTTAACCTGTACTTTCAGGAAATACCATAATCTTGATTTTCAAATGTTGCTACTTCACACCCATATCGTGGGAACAGGTCACAAATTGAGTCTTGGAAATGCTCTCTCTGGTCAGCGCGTGCCCTCATTAATTTTCTAGGGAACTATTTTTCGCATTTGGCTATAACAAACAGGCTATGCTAAACAGATGCAATAGTATAACAATTTTTTTTTGTCACTGTTACTTTCAGCGGATGCAATTCATGTGTATGCTGTGATTAGGCTGAACCGACTCTTGCAGATGTACAGAGTGGTAAGCATCAGTCTTGTTGACTTGACTTGCTGACTCGGACTCAAATCGGACTCAAGTCGCAATTTTTTTAACTTGAGACTTGACTTGATTTGGAAAAAAAATGACTTGGGACTTGACTTGACTCGAAAGAACATGACTTGTGACTCGACTTGACTTGAATAAATTTGACTTGCTGACATCAACACTTTTGTTAAAATAAACACAAACTTTTGAGCGTACGCACATATCAGTTGAAAAAAATGCTGAGCCTACAGCGCATAGCGAGCTGGGTGTCCAGTACGTATGTGGGGCCGCAGCGCTGGCCGACTGCATGGAGAATCGTCCAGATGGCATGCCAGGTTGATTTTGTACAGTGCGTGCCAGCCTATGCGAAGTCATTTGTCATTGGAATTTGAATTTACTATGTTCAACAATTGACTTCAGACCATAGAGCTATATTAAATTACCAGAGCGCTATAACTCCTCATCTTAAGCGCGGAGATACTTTGAATCTTTCCTGCGCGCAGACATTTTGAATTCGTGTGCATGTTGTGGAACATAATGAAATTAGACGGAGTGAATTTTAAACGTGTACTCTAAATGCAACGCGGAAGTACAACATTCGCAAACAACTTAAATTCAAATTCAAATTTATTGTCCATAAAATGGAAATTTGCTTTGTCGAGCATGCTCATAATTAAAAATATTTAAGTTACGAATTACAAATTATTACACACAATAGAATAATAGAATATAGCGCGTCATGACGGTTATAAAACGTCACAGCAAAAATCATCTGCAGCGGATACGCGCGCCTGCTTTAAGTTGTTTGCCCAGAGCAAAATGAACTGCTGTTTTTACTGATTGTGCGTTTTGGTTTTGGGCATATTGACTTTGATAACGCACCTGTATAGAATACAAACGCAGATGCAAAAAGCCGTACAAAAGCCGTACAAAATTTTGAGTTTTCGATAAGTTTGTACACAAACACGGATGCGCCCAGCAGGCATCACTTTGTACATGGAGTCAGCGCTCTAGTAATTTAATATAGCTCTATACTTGGTACTTGACTTGGAAAAAACTGACTTGGGACTTGACTTGACTTGGAAAAAATTGACTTGGGACTTGACTTTACTTGGAAAAAAATTGACTTGGGACTTGACTTGACTTGAGAAAAAATGGCTTGGTTACAACACTGAAAATTTAGTCTTGTTCTGTTGAGGAATATGGGGAAAAAAAAGTGGTAAATTTCACTTGAAGGCATTTTTTACTTTCTCACAAAATGCATCGGTGACTCGGTAAAAGAGTCATTGAACTATGGGCTCTGTGCACAACTACCCCCTCAGCGGAAAGAAAAGGCGAGTTGGGGGGTCAATATCGACGCCATCTTACCTGACTTCAATTTAAGTGTCTGGTTCCCCGATGATATTTTTATTGAAAAAGCAATTACCGAGAGTCGGTTAACAGACAAAACAATCCCACTGGTATACGAGTTTTAAAGTGTGGTTGCTATGTGGACAGCGCCCTCTTTTGGTGCGCACGGAGCCCATTGTGGACTTAATGAAATAAAGTGGGTGAGATTTCTCCGGATTTTTCCTGATTTCAGGATTATGGTGATGCGTCTTCCAGATTTACGGAAGATTTTTCGGTCCCTAATTCCAAAATGGCTTCTGCAACATAAAACAGTCTTCTTATAGTTCTAATTACCGCATTAATTTTAAACCGTGTCTTTTGGTAGAAAATGCAGTTTTCTTATGCATTTTTCAGCAATGCCATACAAATCAAATGCCTCCGAATGTTTCGTGGATTTTTCATTTTCCTCAAATCTCACCCCTGAAAATAATCTTTGGCTTGAAAATTAAACCAACATGAAGTCGTGAGCCCTGGGACAGTAATTCACAAAACAACTTAAAGGTAATATACAACATTTGCAACAACAAAAAAGCAACTGCTGAATTATTATGAAATACCTTACTTGACTGTAAGTAAATAATAGTCTCAAGCATCCTGTGAAATCATGGCACCTGGTGTGCTGTCATTTCTGCATCAATTTCCAGCCCCCGATTTACCAACTTTAGTTCATAGTCCACATTTTGTGGCAATTTGTTTCACTTCTGTGAACAGGTGCAAGCCAGCTAGTCTAGTTCCCTGACCTGATAATTCCCTGACATTTATACATTACTCTGTTTTGTCTGAAGTCTGGTCAGGGAACCAGACTCCAAGAACAGTATTTTTTCTTTTTGTTTTCCCAACCAACATCTGTGCACACAAAACTTTAAACAGGTCAGTGTTACAGTATTTACTATAAAATACTCACCACAAAATCCATTGATTTCTGAAAATTACAGCAATGGCAAATGTTTTATACTACCTTTAAGTCACTGAAAATAGAGAATCCCGCTTAAATATGCGATATAGATGAGTCTTAAGGGCCGGTCACACTGCAACGATAAACGATAACGAAAACGATGTGAATAAACGCTCTCTATTGGTGGATGGAACGTGCAGTAATACGCGCGCGTTCCACCCACCAATAGAGAGCGTTTATTCACATCGTTTTCGTTTTCGTTATCGTTTATCGTTGCAGTGTGACCGGCCCTTTACAGTTGATGTGGTATTCACAATTTCACTTGGCATCCAACTTTTCGTGGCTTAAATCTAAGTGTGGTTGGGCCTGTTTTTTTTCTTAAAAAGAAGAAAGTCATTTTTGGCAGTGTTATTCGAAGGTTAACCAGGGAATGGGTATTTCTCGTCCCACTTTTCCTCTTCCCAGAGAATTTATTTTCATTTCACAAAATATGAAAAAAAATTCAGTGTTCATGCCTATTAACACAAGTTAGAAAACATTTTCACGCCTTTTCATACAAGTGGGAAAACATTTTCACATCTTTTCTCAAAACTTAAAATTTTTTCCCACAATGGACCTGTCTTCAATTAATGTAAGGAGTATGTTTGGGTGCCATGGCGGCTTTTTGGCGTGCTGCTCGTCTTGGCCGAATCAACAAAGAAATTCATCAAAGAGAAAGAATTCTTTATGGAAAACTTCATCTATTGGGAGAACTCACTGACCAATGACTGCACTTAAAATGCATAGTTGTACAGGACGAGATTTTTACTCAAAACGGAAAGATATTATTTGTAACAAGGAATTTGTAAGAGGGCATTTCCACACTAATTTTGGATTTGAGGGGGGACACTGGAGGTACATCAAAGTAAGATATTTTGTTCAGTTGTTTTCTGAGGCAACAATGATCATGTGTACAAAAAATATAGTGCTTTCTCTATACTTTAGAAATTACAGGGGTCGTCGTAAATAATTACATAGGTAACATGGACAGAATTGTTGCTATAAATTGTTAGGACACTAATTATCATGTGCATGAATTTACCCAAATGTCTTCTCATTTATATCCATAACCCATTCAAGATTGCTAACAGCCAAAATAAACACAATTTTCTTGGTCTTGAAGACATTTATATGTAACATAATTTGGACAGAAAGTTTTTGACAAAGTTCTGTCCATTACGTACTTGGTATTCTGAACATAATACCCTGTGACGTCTGAAATCTACAGTAGATTGTAGTGGTTTTTACAGGTAACAATGCTGTAAGAATAAGAATGAAAAGGCACAATATTTGGTAAATACATTCATTACTTTCTTATTAGTATTAACAAACTTTCTGTGCATGTTACATACGTAGCATTCTGAGCATACATATTTTGTAAAATTTGCCCGGAAAGTCTTAAATTCTTGTTGAGCACAATCCTCACCAATGGGGGGAATGTACATGGGGGAAAAAAAGAGGACAAACAACTGGATATTATGATCCTGCTTCATTTGCCAACCCCATGTCACACTTTTGTACCCCTTTACTGTGGAAATGCCCAAAAAGGAATTTGTGACTCGGAAAATGTTTTGTATTTGTGATTCTATTGTGCAGCCGCTTGCTTTCAACTACCTGGAGTCCGGTGTGGAAAATGAAACGGGAAACGTCAGGTTTGTGCACTATGTCTCTTTTCATTGCAATTTTTACTGCCAGTATTAAGTAGTCCAAAGCCGACTGTGGCTGAGCTCTGCGGGAATGAACATTTCGGATGCATGTTTTCCTCCACAGTTTTCCCTTAAAGCCAGGAACTATGGGAAAGAGATTTTCAGGAAGGCACTGCAATGGGCCGATTTATATGAATATGTCACTGGTGCAGAATTTCATCAGTCCGTCAGAGGTTTAACTTTTCTGATTTAAATTGGAAATCTGAGTTTTCAGTCTTCTTCCTAAAATCCAATTTTTAATTATTTTTTCCTCAAAATCTGATTGTTTTTAATTCGAAGAATTCAATGAAAATGGTGCTGTCTTTGAAAAAAGTTCTTTGCTGTATCGTGAGCCACTCAGAGTGCAGCTTTAATCTTTAGTACCAGTTGTCAATACAGTTTCTTTGGTAGGAGCACATAGTCCAGCTCCGGTTGGAGTTTTTCATGGCTGGAAATAAGTCTAAGCATTGGCCGAGTATCTTCTATATTTGCTGCACCAAAACCGCATGATTAGCATAGCTTTATGCTGTTGAAATATATACACTGCAAAAAATGAGAAGAAAAAACAACTTTAATAAAAGAAAATGTTTCTACTCTCCATTTCTTGATTTAAAAACACTTAATTCAACTTTTGTTTCAATTTTCTGATTTCAGAAATTTAGAATAAGAACTTTTTCCATAAATGTTCTCATTTCTTTTTTCTTGTTTCTAGACAATATTTTTAAGAAAAGCCAGAAATATTTTCTTACTGAATTTCCTAGAGAGAATGAAACAAGAAAACCTCTTTACTTTTGTGGAGTCGCGAAAAAAAATCTGATTTTATTTAAGAAAATGGATTTGCAGTTTTCATTCTTAAGAATTTTTTTTTAGAAAATGTTTTTTCTAAAAAAAATAATAGTTTTCTTGATCACCCTTAGAAAAAGGTTTACTTTCAAGACAAGAACATTTGTTCTCACATTTGGAAATATTTTGCTATTTTAAGAAGAGTAAGAAATTGTTTGTTTCCATTCTAATTCTTCTGTAAGAAAAGCTCTCCTAAAATAAGAAAATATTCTTGAATTGAGAAAATGATAATTGAAACAAAATCTTTAGTGAAGAAAGTTTTTCTCTTTATTTCAAGAAAGGTTTTCTTACATAACATTATTTTTGGCAGTGATAAAGCCCCTTGCATCAATGAAAATCTGCCCAACCCGGGATGTTACTGTGAAATGGTCGAGACTAAATTTCTATTTATCAACAGCTGCGGAAAAAGTTGTTTACAAATGTACGGAAAATTCCCTGATTTGTGCAAAATGCAAACTATAATGCCATTCACTGCCAAAAATGGTTTTCTTAAAATGAGAAAATTGTCTTATTTCAAGAACAGTTTTCTTGTCTCACTCCCAAGAAAGGTTTTCTAGGGAGTCAGACAAGAACCTTTTTCTTGAAATAAGAAATATTTTCTTATTTTAAAAAAATGTAAGAAAATCATTTTTGGCAGTGTTCAGAATGCAGATTTCAAATGCTGCATTCGCACGTAAGTTTATATTGACCAATTCTTATCAAAATTATCGCTAGTTACAAATCAAATGACTACGAATTGTTTCGTGGATTTTTCATTTTTCCTTAAATCTTACCCCTGATAGGATGGTGAAGTTTTTCTTCTACCTTGGACTGTTCTTCCATGTCATGGCGTGCCTGTGGTACATGAATGCCTGCTTGCCTATCTTCAGTGCCGCCCCTACGAGCCAACTCCTCCGAGGACTGATCCCCACCAATGATCACTTCTGCAAGAACAACTCATGGACAAGTGCTGCAGACTTGCACTTTTGTAAGCAAGAACCCTAAACCCTAACCCCAAGTGTGTGTTCAGGACATTTCCCAAATTTGAAGGTTAACCCAGGAATGGGAATTTCTCGTCCCACTGTTCCTCTTCCCAGAGAATTTATTTTCATTTCACAAAATGTGAACAAAGTTTCACACAGTGGGAAAACATGTTCACGCCTTCTCACACAAGTCAGAAAACATTTTCAAGCCTTTTTAGACAAGTGGGAAAACATTTTCGCATCTTTTCTCAAAACTGAAAATAATTTTCCACAATGTGGAAGCAGGGTGTGTTCCACATGTGTGAACAGTGCGAACATTGGCCAACTTATACTGTGAAACCCGTGGAGGTGATCGACGTAGCTCTCATCAAGTGACAAATCCGCTCACACAGCAGAAAAACAGTTTGGAGAAAATTGCTTTTGAAGTTGGTCACTTTTTAAAACTGCCATTTTGCCAAATTGACAATTTGATATATTTTCCATTGATATTAGTCGTGGAAAAAACCGGAGATATCAAAATCCGGTTATCCTGATTTTATTCAAACCGTATAACGGTTATCTGATTTCACCGGAAGTTCCCATCTAGCTCGTAGTCATGCCAGCAAAAAGTGACGAGTGAGGTGCCGCATGAAAAGCCCTCACAATGACTGGATGTAGTTTACAGGATTCAGTGACCACTGGGCCTTTACAAAAACACTCCAGAGCTGTAATGTTGAACAAAATGGATGGGCAGGCTATTCATATACCAAGAAGACCACTAGCGAGTGAATGCAGTCACAATCAGAGACCATGGAGCAAATTGGAGGATGTTCCAGTTGTTTTCTTTAGCATGTGTCACACAAAAAATGGAAGGCTTAATTTTTTTTTTTAAGGTTGCCTTCGAATATCTGGGTTCCAAAATCTAAACCAAATACATGTAGTAGATTTCAAACCGACTGTTATATCCCACCACTAATTGATATGAAAGAGCATCAGTTAAAATGACATGACTAGACTCATATATTTTCCAATAGCTGTTTAATTAAATAGCTGTTCATTACAAAACATTCGTCACTTTCTGAAAAATCAGGAGGTCAATGGATTTGTCACTTGTGCAGTTAACGCAATTAACAAAGTTGCTGAAAAAAACAACCGATTTTGGATGAGTGTCCCGACATAATAATTATATGAAGCACTGTATACTCAGTGCTTTCCGAGAGCCTGTGTGAAAAAAAATTCACAGGCTTACTCGGGCGGGATTCGAACCCACGACTTCCTGCTTACTAGTGCAGACATCTTAACCACTCGACCACCGAGCTTGCCGGGGTCGGCTGGCCGATTCGAATCCAATGCAGCAGCGGGTACTGCGTAATCAGTCAGAAGATGGAATGTTTGCGTCGGGGAATGATGTAAATTAGAACAGAGGTGTTTTCTCTTTTGCCCTGTCCTGACATAACATCTCTGTTCTAATATACATCATAAGCCTCTAATTTACATCCAGCCTCTAGCTGGAAAACACTTCTAGAATTCCAGTTTTGTTAATACAGTGCTTGTTTATAAGCTGACCATCGTCAAATTATCTTTTTCCCTCGTTCTGTATCTCTATGGAATTCTTTTCCTGGTGCATGTTTCCCTTCATCGTAATGATCTTTCCTGCTTCAAGAGGAATATTAATTCCTTCCTCTTGCAACTTTGACTCTCTTTTTTTTTTTACCTTTTGTAGCACCATACCTCGAGTGGCTTTCAGCCTTGTTCGGGGCAAACTTGCAGAATGGAAAAAAACAAGAGTGTAGTAATGATTTGATGGGTCGTTTCTTTGTAGATAATCAAAGTCTGGCCTCTCAGTATATCATCAGCTTATACTGGGCTTCAGCTACTGGTGCCTCTGTTGGTTATGGTGACATTCACGCCAAGAGTGTATCCGAGGTAAGCAGGTCGTATACCCAGTCCATAAAATATACAAAGTTAGCTAAGGGATTATTTTGTGTCGTCTAAAAGGAGTACAGAAATGACATTTGTCAGGATTTTTCCCGATTGAAGGATTTGTTGTCAGGATTACAGAATTTGTATAGAATCTCTTTTGCAATCTGCAATTCCTGAGGTGTTGTCCTGAAGGTGTTTTTAGCTGTAAAAGTGGATAGACCAATAAAAACGGATATTTTAAGGGGGTGCCTTTAGGCAAATACAAACTATATGTTGATCTAGGGTCCTCGTGGATTTTTTGTGGATTTGTTTGTGGATTTTGTGGTATCGTGGTATCAATTGTGGTACCACTATTTTTGTTTTTTCCGGTACCAGCATTACTGCCCAGCTGGCTGATATAATGAGGGAGGGTTAGAGTGAGGGTGGAAGGGTTAGAGTGAGGGTGGAAGGTTTGCGGTGAGGGTGGAAGGGTTGCGGTGAGGGTGGAAGGGTTGCGGTGAGGGTGGAAGGGTTGCGATGAGGGTGGAAGGGTTGCGGTGAGGGTGGAAGGGTTGCGGTGAGGGTGGAAGGGTTGCGGTGAGGGTGGAAGGGTTGCGGTGAGGGTGGAAGGGTTGCGGTGAGGGTGGAAGGGTTGCGGTGAGGGTGGAAGGGTTGCGGTGAGGGTGGAAGGGAGAGGGAGGGAGGGAGCGAGCACCGGAGCACCATTCCAATCCTTATACAATTCAGAAATATGTCAAATGATACATTGCTGCTAATGCATGCGATTAAAAAAAACCTGTCAAGCCACCCCTGATGAAGTTAATAAAAAGTGCTCATTACCTGATGTATTTGAGTGATTTGGGTATTTTGTTTCCCTTGCAGATGGTACTGGCTCTGCTGTCAATGATCTTCGGGATTGTCTTCTTTGGCTATGTCATTGCTAGCGTTGCTGCTAGCTTGGCCAACGCCGACTCGCAACGGGCGCGCTACCAGGAAAAACTTACAGCTATACAGAGATATCTCAAGGTAAGCCTACATCTAGAAACCAGTTAAAGGTTCATGTATAGTACATTGCAATTGAAAGTTAACACTGTCAATGGGAATGGGAAATTGTGAAAAGAATTCCTATTCACATTCATATTTCACATTTCTCACAAATTTTTCCCACCTGTGAGTTCAAGTGGGAAATTATTTTCCCACTTTGAGAAAAGGCGTAAAAATATTTTCTCACTTGTGTGAAAAGGCGAGGAAATGTTTTCCCACTTTTGAGAAAAGGCGAGGAAATGTTTTCCCACTTTTGGAAAAATTTTCACATTTTGTGGGAAAAAAATGAATTCCCTGGGAAGAGAAAAAATGTGAAGAGAAATTCCCATTTTGAGGTCAACTGTCATTGCAATGTACTGTGCATCGAAGTAGGAAAAATCGTTTGAAGCAAGATATGGGACGGAGGGAACCTACCCTCTTTTGTGTTGGTCATTGTGTTCCTGGAATCACAGGAATGCCTTTCAAATATCCAGGGGGGGGGATGTTTTAGGTAAAAATATTCTGGACTGTGTATAGGGTATAGGGACAAGAGGGGGTACCCCTTGGTCCGATATCGTGCCAGGTATAGGAAAAATGCTACAAGTGGTTTGGAAACAATGATGAATACGTAAGAAGGAAAGATTTTGATACGTTTTTGTATCAAATTCAGTGTCCTTTTTCCAGTGGCCGTTCATCATTAGTTCCCCCCGTCCAAACTTTCAGGCACTCTACTCGCCTGGCTGTCTCAGGTTTCAATGTTGTTCCATAGGCTAGTACTGTGAGATACTCTTACTGCCTCTCGTACTGCCTCTCGTACTGCCTCTCGTACTGCCTCTCGTACTGCCTCTCGTACTGCCTCTCGTACTGCCTCTCGTACTGCCTCTCGTACTGTCTCTCGTACTGTCTCTCGTACTGCCTCTCGTACTGCCTCTCGTACTGCCTCTCGTACTGCCTCTCGTACTGCCTCTCGTACTGCCTCTCGTACTGCCTCTCGTACTGCCTCTCGTACTGTCTCTCGTACTGCCTCTCGTACTGCCTCTCGTACTGCCTCTCGTACTGCCTCTCGTACTGCCTCTCGTACTGCCTCTCGTACTGCCTCTCGTACTGTCTCTCGTACTGCCTCTCGTACTGCCTCTCGTACTGTCTCTCGTACTGCCTCTCGTACTGCCTCTCGTACTGCCTCTCGTACTGCCTCTCGTACTGCCTCTCGTACTGCCTCTCGTACTGCCTCTCGTACTGCCTCTCGTACTGTCTCTCGTACTGCCTCTCGTACTGCCTCTCGTACTGCCTCTCGTACTGCCTCTCGTACTGCCTCTCGTACTGCCTCTCGTACTGCCTCTCGTACTGCCTCTCGTACTGCCTCTCGTACTGCCTCTCGTACTGCCTCTCGTACTGCCTCTCGTACTGCCTCTCTTTGGAACTCCTTACCTGTAACCTGTTTCCCTTCCACATTTTTGGATTCGCCGTTTCCTTGCTATGACATCATCAGCAGTAAAAAATAGATGCCTCTCACACCCCTGATGTTGTCTGCCCTAAGTCCCGATAAACTGCTTGAACACAATTGTACATCAAAACCTGTATCTTTAATTTGTATTTAGAAATATCATTTTTTTTTCAGAACAACTGATGATTTTTTGGGAAATATTTTTGTAGCTCCACAAGAATTTCAATTTTGAAAGGATATTGCTTTGCCTTTGTGTTTTTGCGAACATGCCAGATAGTCACTGGAACAAGTGTTGCTTGTTTTTCACACTTGAATTTATAAAGTATTCTGCTAGACAGTTACTAATTCTAACTTAAGGACTGTTCACACTGGCCACGATAACGATGAAGAATTACACGCGCGAATTACACGCGCAAATTACACGCGCGACAATTCCACCAATCAATGGCGTTCATTTATCGTGGCCAGTGTGACCGGCTCTTTAGGTTGTGTTTTTTTAAAGCTTCTGATAAGGGAGCACTGCCTAACCCATAGTTGGACCAAGCTGTTAAAAAGCTTGGCCCCGCCCAGGCCTTCTGGCTTTTAGTCTTGCTTTTGTGAGCCACAAATCACCTAACAATAGAGCATCTACTAGTGACTGCTTTTATTGTCATTCCATTCACGGGCCGGACATCAAGTTTAGGTGAACAATGGGAGCTGGCTAGACTCCAGCATTAGTGGGCAGTTTATTGTGTACAACCAGGGGATTATAGAAGCCAGAAGGTCCAGGCGTTCCTGGGGCTTGGCCAGGCTTTTTAACGGCCTGGCCGGACCATGGGTTAGGCAGTGCTCCCTAAAGTAACTGTAGCTGTAAAAGCTTATGCCATATTTTATATTTATGTTAGTGTTTAAAGTGCTACCTTCAATATTTATGTGTATCTAGCTGACGGTTGTAAACAACTATAATTTGAAATGGTCTACAAATGTACTTTCGCAATTTTGTATTAACGCCAAGTGTATTTGTTACATCGGACAGGACCAGCAGATCAACCGTGCATTGGAGCAACGGGTCGTGACGTACTATAACTACAGCTGGCTCAGGACCAAGGGTGTGGATCCAAATTCCCTGTTTGATGGGCTTCCCCTGTCGTTGAAAGCTGAAGTCGCTCTGGATCTGTACCAAGATATGATCAACAAGGTAGGGTTGCGGACCACTGTCACAAATGGACCTGCAGCCGATTTCACAAACTACGGGTGCGCATTTACGGGTAGTACAGGTATCGGGTGCCTGATTGAAACCATTAACGCCGACCGTTAAACAAAGCCAATCCCAAATATTTAATCTCGGGAATTGCTGTTCATATTGTTTGTCAAGGTCCGCACGTTAATACTACCACATCGGTGCATCACAGTGTAAATAGCTTAACAGTGTAAATTGCATTTTTTTCGCAAGCGTCATAAACTTTAATCCGTTTTGTTTTTCCACGTTCCCAGCTTTTCATTTTGAAAATTCTCCAGAAATGGCATTTAAAAACTTTCTTTTTCATTGTCTGAGAAATCAGACATTTTATTCTAATATGTTAATTTTGTTACGGGTACAGTACATTTTGTACGCTGCAATTGAAACTTAACTCTGCGAAATGGAATGGGACAATTTGCGAAAAGAATTCGCATTCGCATTTCGCACGCAACTTTTCGCACCGCGATTTCGCAGCGAATCGGGTGCGAACATTTTGCAAAAACTCTGCGAACATTTTGCGAAAACGGTGCGAAAATTTTGCGAACACAATGCGAAAATTGTTAGCACTCGGTGTGAAAATCAATTTGCGAAAATGGTGCGAAAATGGCGCGAAAACGGTGCGAAAAACTTGCGAAAACTTTGCGAAAAACTGTGCGAGCTTGTCAGTCACGTTAGCATGCCTTGCTGTTTTAGCCGGCCGTCCACATGCAGATAGAACAAGTCAGCAAAATTCCGCTCCAGAAAGCTCCAAAATGGGTCTCGGAAAAAATTGCAAGAGCAAAATATTTTTTAACATTTATGAAAAAAATCACTACCGTGCAGCTTCCGTGATTTTGGAGAGAAAATTTCAACTACAAAGATCTATTTCTTACCGATGAAATCTCCATCCAGTTTGACATGAATACATGTACTTTATAGCACATGTTCGTTCTTGCTGAATTCGTAAACAACTGTTTGCCAATAGACTTCACATTTTTAGTCTTTAATTTACCATATTTCGTTCTACATATTCGATTCAAGCACCAGTCCACACACACAAAATACACTAGTTCATCACGGACTAGAATATGTCTATGGAACGTACGTAGTGAGAATTTAGTTGGCCCATGGCCCGCTGCATGCATGTATGTTATGTATGTAGACTTCAACAAAATACGCTGCTTCCACAGTGCCTGGCGCAATGTCTAAATCGAATCGTTGTACATAATTCTTGACAAATTCTCTTTAATACGTCATGCTGGGCATGGGCTGCGCTGCCGGCCAGGCCCAATCGTGTACGTGCATATCCTTGGCCTCAGAGTTCAACTGACTTCTGGTTTTCGCACTTATGTTAGTTTTGACAAAATCAGAAACAATACATCAATTTATTATACGTTTCATACCCCTTCCTAAATGTTCATATGAGCCCGATTTTGAAAAAAATTGAACTTGGCCACGAAAAAGAAATGGTAGACCTTCCTTTCTCCATTGGTAGCCTGTGCCGCCTGATTTTGGTTGTCCCACATCAGGCAATAGGATTTGTCAGTAATGGGTCAACTCATACCCAGGTCAACTCAGGCATTATTACAATTATTTGGTACTCCATTTTAACAGTCTCAAATCCTCAAATTTTAATATGAGTTTGCAATATAGGTTTAGGTTGTCATGTAACCAACCATAGAGCAAGTCTCCACGTACGACACCATCAAATTTGGGAATTTCCCTTGGGCTATAACAAGAAATACATCCTCGTCCAGTGATTACAAAGCAAGTACTCCATTAAAAGTTTCTTTTTTTAATATCGATGTATTTCGAACATACAGTAGAGAAATCATATTTTGTATATAAAAATATACCTTCTGAAAAATATTTCGTTAATATGCAAACATACATTCTGAGCCATGTTGTTGTATGGGTCAAAATCAGTCAAGGTGATTGTTTTTGACCCTCCTGCCATAGTACAAAACCACATGTAATCTGATCATGTCTGTGTAAAAGTATAGCACGGGAGGTGGAAGGAAATTTTGACTGATTTTGACCTTTTAAATAGTAGGAGGGTTAATAAACAAAAATCAATCCATCATACATTTTTGTACATGGTTTAGCAACGGCGTGTACGTGTTGATTCGTTTTGCGGTGACTGTATCGCCCGCGCGCCCCCGTATGCCACCGCGATCGGGATGATCACCCCCGGGCCTGGGGCCTGATGCACCGTCCGTAAAGATGGGGTCTCGCGGTGACCGTGTACCGCCCGTACTATGCCACCGCGATCGGGACAATTGTCACCGCTGGGCCTGGGGCCTGATGCACCATCCATACACGTAAAGATGAGGCCACACAGCGCTACAGGTTCAAAGTTTTGCCGAAGAAAATCTTGATGCGATCTTGATTGTTTGTGAATGACGATGAGGTAGTAAACAAAACGAGTTCGTGTTCAAATGGACTGCCTTTAAAATTGTATTCCGTCTTTATCAGCAAATAATGAAAGATTATACTTCTGTTTGAGATTTACGATCCTCTGCTTTCCTTCTTGAGAGATAATCAAACGTGTTTTTTGAAAGCATCGAGAACAAATTGTACATTTACGTATTATGCACATGCACATCTTACACAAAGATGTGAAAAGTTTTCGCAAAAGTGAGATAATGGGAGGGGCTATAAATTCAAGTGGGAAAATTATTTTCACAAAAGTGAGAAAAGGGGAGGGGCCAATTCAAATTATTTTCCCATTTTGTAAAAAGAGTGTGAAAATTTGTTACACTTTTGTGAAAAGAGCGTGAAAATATTTTCCCATTTTGTGAAGAGTGTGTGAAAAATTTTCTCACTTTTGTGAAAAGAGCGTGAAAATATTTTCCCATTTTGTGAAAAGAGTGTGAAATGTTTTCACACTTTTGGGAAAATTGTTCACATTTTGTGAAATGAAAATGAATTCCCCGAGATGAGAAAAAGTGTGAAAAGATTTTCCCATTTGGAGGTTAACTTTCAATTGCAATGTACTGTACTCTATTCCATTATGTGGAACCGGTTCCTGACATTAGTGGTTGGGCACTCGGGTACCCGGCTCGGATGCACAGCCCTACGCGAAACAGTATTGGGCTTTGAATTATGCCACATAAATGCAGGCTTGTATCTACTCCTACTTTTCCCACTTTTTTCTTGATATTCCTATTTTTCCCCCACTTTTTCCTACAATTGTTTTTCTGCGCACAGTGCTGTAGTATTTCAATATTGCTGGATGCCATAGACTCGGTGCTTACTTTGTGTGTTTGGCCATACAGGTACCATTGTTCCAGAATACTGAAGTAGGTTTTCAGAAGATGCTGGCCATGTGTATGACGCCAGTCTACTACCTCAGCAAAGAGTACATCGTCAGAAAGTTTGACTTTGGCAAAGAAGTAAGCACGTCATCAGATTCCTTTCAGTTGCATGTGTTGAGAGCTGTTTTTCCCTGTCTCTTTTCACAGAGAACGATTTGTTACGAATTTGGTGTCGAGTTGTTCCCAAGGCACAACTAAAAAACGTTTTTGGTAGGAAGTGCTTAGCACCAAAAAGTCTTGCTTAGTTAAAACCGGTTACCAGCCAAAGGCCATGGGATTTTCATGCTAAGCAAACAACAGCTCATAATTAATGCAACCACAAGCAATACACTTCACATTCATATTTGGTTGGTAATCTTGTAATTGACCTATCGCCGTTCATGACCGTTATCTAATCGTAGCGTCTGTTAATCACACGATATTCCAAATCTTGGACAAACAAAAACATTCCAAAGATGCGCATTATTCGGCCGTATGTGCACTGTGTTTGAATACTGGTCAAATTTAAAGCAAACGCCCAACCGGCAGATCACATTTTCTTTATACTAATTTTGTTTGCAGCACATTGGCCAAGCCTGCTTAGCGTAGTTTGTTCTGTTTATATTTCTTAAGTTTTTCCGATTCTCGGACGGTGAAAATTATGTGAGTGGGGTCCGGGGAGTCTGCATTATTCAGATACGCGTTATAACGAGCGGCTGGAAATTGGGAAAAGCTATATTACCACTTTCTGCAATAAGTGCTCGCACGAAAGTCTGCATGCACACATGGGCAAAGTTGTCTCAGAAATCTGAGACAACTCCTGTATCCAGTCAGAGAGAGCGTGTATGCAATGATTCCTCGTAATACGCTACTGCGCGTTTCGCGCATCGCATCCATGTGCTACACGTGTGTCAAGTTGTCTAACTCACAAATGGTGATACATGTAGGTCAATTACTAAGGAAGACTTTTCATGCCCAGCAAATGTTTGTGCTGAGCCCCTCAGGTCATTGCATGCATTCAAGACAGTCCTGAAAGCTCACCTGTTTCAGGAGCCGTACCATTAATAATGGACACACTCAAAATTGATGGTCTGTTGTTGATTGTTGCCAGATGTTCTTCATTCACCGTGGGACTGTGGAGGTAGTGTCTGAGGACGGAGCGACTGTCTTTGATACCATGAATGGTGGCAGGTTCTTTGGAGAGATCAGTCTGGTCTTCAGCTGCTCGAGAACTGCCTCTCTCAGGTTTGTTAATATGATTTATTTCTGGTAATGAAACCAAGGATTCCTCAAAAGTGAATATCAGTTGATTGGTCGGGACCTGGTATCTTCCCTGGAACCCCTTCACGTCCGACGTAGTATACATTATTTGCAAACCTTCAAAAAACAAATTACTGAATTATTATAAAATAGTAAATAGTAAATAGCAGTCTCAAGCATCCTGTGAAATCATTGCAGATGGTGTGCTGTCGTTTTTCAAGAAAAGTGGAAATTTATATCAAATTACTATGATTATCGACCGACAATCATTGGAAGTAGTCCAGTTCCCTGACCTGATAATTCCCTGACGTCTATAAGTTTTGTCTAAAGTATGGGCAGGGAACCAGACTACTAGAACATAATTTTTCCTCTCTACGCAGACTACGGTTTTCCCAGCATCTATGCACACAAAACTTTAAACAGGTCAGTGTTTCAGTATTTGCTAGCACGCTATAAAATACTAATCCCCAAATCCATTATTTTTTTGAAAATTACGGCAAAAACAAATGGTGTATACTACCTTTAAGACACATGTATGAGAAGATGATGAAAAAATGTTCGGTTTTAGAAATGGGAGGAAAACTCCGAAATATTCTAGCGAAACTCACAGATTCCAAACATATTGAGATTTGAGACACTACCTAGAAGTGAGAGGACAACCGCAGCGATCAAGTACAAGTACTTCAGGGAAAGACCCACACAAAGTAGGAAGATAGCTTGTCCAGCTTGGTTCCTCCAGTTAGGGTGTTTGAGCCTGAAACTTGGCTTCCCGCCTGTTCCCACCAATATGTGACCGGCTCTACAAAAGTGGGTATTATGTCGCAAAAGTGAGTCATATACATGGTTGAATTGGACACATCTTAATCTCTTAATTTATAGGCGCAGGTTGGACCCCTGTGGCATTTTGAAATTTGTATACTCATATTTTTCAATTTAACGGAAGTGCGTTTAGAGATATAGCCCTTCAAACAGAAACATTGCAAAGAAATGAGATAGAAGTAATTACAATCAACATCCATTTTTTCATCTTTATTTTTCATCTTAAAATATATTATAAAAATATAGGTGTTATAGAGGCCAACCAACCCAAAACCAAAAAATCACTTACATGAAGATTTGTTTCGCCCTCTTTACATAGAACAGCCCTGTGTGTGTTTTCGCATAGTGCGACATAATACCCTTTTTTTGTAGAGTAAGTCACATATATTCTAGCTGTGTCTAGATATAGAACAGTCTGTGCCAATAGCTTTCCCCTCATTCTGTATCTCTGTGGAATTCTTTGCCTGGTACGTGTTTCCCTTCATCTTGCGATCTTTCCTGCTTCAAGAGGAATATTAATTCCTACTACCTCTTGTATCTTTGATTCTTTTTCTTTTTGTAGCTCCGTACCTCGAGTGGCTTTTAGCCTTGTTCGTACCTCGAGTGGCTTTTAGCCTTGTTCGGGGCGAACTTGCATTAATATGCCGGCTGTTGTAATGTGGTTCTGTTATGCCATGAAGGCTTGTGCAGCCAACCGTAGTACACACAATATGCTCTTGTCGCCAAGCATAACAGCCACAATAACCGGATTGAATATGCAGAAAATGCTGTTATAGCCGCCGACCGGCCTGGTGGTCTTTTTTAAACCACCCCTATAGCCGTCATCCCTATTCAATAGGTTAAACAAAGAATTCAACCTGGGTCGACAGAGGTAATTAAGAGGCGATGAAAGCTTGCCTGTTGACCACTAAAGTACTCTGTTAACGTGTCAAGATAAATGCATGATTTGTATTCTTTGCAGGGCGCAGACAAACTGCGATATGTTTGTCCTGACCAAGGAGAACCTAGATGAAGTACTGACACACTACCCGTCAATCAAGGAGCAGATTAATCGAGTGGCTGAGGAGCGTATTAATGCTGTACGCAAACGCAGTAATGCCAAAGTCGGAGTGGTGAGTACTGAAAAGAGTCATTCCATGGCCGTCCCGCGTGCCTGTCCCGCGTGCCTGTCCCGCGTGCCTGTCCCGCGTGCCTGTCCCGCGTGCCTGTCCCGCGTGCCTGTCCCGCGTGCCTGTCCCGCGTGCCTGTCCCGCGTGCCTGTCCCGCGTGCCTGTCCCGCATATGCCTGTCCCGCATATGCCTGTCCCGCATATGCCTGTCCCGCATATGCCTGTCCCGCATATGCCTGTCCCGCATATGCCTGTCCCGCATATGCCTGTCCCGCATATGCCTGTCCCGCATATGCCTGTCCCGCATATGCCTGTCCCGCATATGCCTGTCCCGCATATGCCTGTCCCGCATATGCCTGTCCCGCATATGCCTGTCCCGCATATGCCTGTCCCGCATATGCCTGTCCCGCATATGCCTGTCCCGCATATGCCTGTCCCGCATATGCCTGTCCCGCATATGCCTGTCCCGCATATGCCTGTCCCGCATATGCCTGTCCCGCATATGCCTGTCCCGCATATGCCTGTCCCGCATATGCCTGTCCCGCATATGCCTGTCCCGCATATGCCTGTCCCGCATATGCCTGTCCCGCATATGCCTGTCCCGCATATGCCTGTCCCGCATATGCCTGTCCCGCATATGCCTGTCCCGCATATGCCTGTCCCGCATATGCCTGTCCCGCATATGCCTGTCCCGCATATGCCTGTCCCGCATATGCCTGTCCGGCATATGCCTGTCCCGCATATGCCTGTCCCGCATACATGTATGCCTGTCCCGCATATGCCTGTAAACATCTAGAACTGTTGTCAGAAAGAGTGTTTTGTCGATTATGAACGCATATTTGTGACTGGTTCTACAAAAATAGTTATTACATGTAGGTCGCAAGATCTGAGAAGTGAGTTATATACATACATGTAGTTTAATTTGGTGTAGGTTTGACCCCTGTGGCATTTTGTGTTTGAGATATCTTGACATTTGTATACTCAAATTTTCCAATTTAACAGAAGTTCATTTAGAGATATAGACCTTTAAACAAGCAAGCGGAAAGAAATTAAATCAATAAAATTTCGAGCAACATTTGTATTTTCATTTTTGTTCATCAATATTAACGTTTCTAAAAATATATTATTAAATAATGATATAATAGAAGCCAACAAACCCAAAACAACAAAATCAATTACATGAAGGTTTTTTTCACTCTCTTTACATAGAACAGCCCTGTGTGTGTTTCTGCATAGAGCAACATAATACCCTTTTATGTAGAGTGGGTCACATTTAGTCAGTGTGTTTAACTTGCTCAGTCTTGACCGTTGTTGAACCGTTGTTGAACCGTTGTTGAGATCAACAATGCTGTGTGCAGTACAAACACAGATGTGCAAATGGCTGGACTACAGTATTGCATTTGAAAGTTACATGTACCCTGGGAATGAGAATTTCTTTTCACACCCTTTCTCTTCCCAGGGAATTCATTTTCATTCTACAGAATGTGAAAAAACATTTCCCATGGTAGGAAAAATGTTCACGCTTTTTTCACACAAGTTTGGGATATTTTCACGCCTTTCTTAAAAGTGTGAATATAATTTCCCACTTCAATTCACAGGAGTGGGGGCAGTTAGCAGTTGTTTGGAAAATGCGAAATGCAAATGTGAATTTTGTTTACAAACTTTCCCATTCCCATTCACAGTGTTAACTTTCAATTGCAATGTACATGTACTGTACATTTAGGCCTCTGCACAAGTATGTATATTCCAAACAGGCTTCGCTCTGTATGGCAGGTGATAGCAATCTAGTAATGTGGTATATAGAGCTTGTGCATACAGCTATTTCGGGAGTCAAATGGCATTCAAATTACACGACTGCTTATTATACGGATATGTACGCAGCATGTGCTGCTCGAAGTTAGTTCGAAATACGGTGCGGCCGATGCGCGTCATGCAAATTTGACTCCCAAAATGGCAATGCACGTGCCAATCTGTAGGCAGTGACGTCATTTGCACAAGCTCTATACCTCAGATATAACTGTGCTGTTTACTATTCCCAACCTAGGCTGGCAACAAATCAAGTAATAACAATAACAACCCAAGCAATAACCCAAATGAGAGCACCGGTACCTCCAGCAATAATAATGAGACAAACAGCGACACAAATAACGACGCGACCACCGCGGAGAACACGGCAAAGAACGCAGCCAAGAGCCAGCCGGAGCAGCCGGACGACAGCAAGAATGAGAACCAGAATAACGACAAGGCGAAGGACGCCACGACCGAGACGGGCGGCGACAAGGACAAGAAGAAGAAGTCGCAGAACGGAAGGGCCCCCGGTGCTGGTTTGTTGCTTGTTTGACTTTTAGTTCCTCACAGATCAGAACTTGGATATTTCTGTGGCAATGTATTCTGTGGTAGTGTACACCATTTGATTTTGCTGTAATTTTCAGGAATAAAAGGATTTTAGTATGGGGGTTTTGGGGGTTAGTATTTTATAGGGTGCTCGCAAATACTGTATCACTGACCTGTTTAAAGTTTTGTCTGCATAGATGCTGGGTAAACCGTAGTCTGCGTAGAGAGAAAAAAATTATGTTCTAGTAGTCTAGTTCTCTGACCATACTTTAGACTAACCGGAATAACTTACAGACATCAGGGAATTATCAGGCCGGGGAACTAGACTATTTCCAACGATTGTTGGCCGACAATCATAGGATATCGATATAAATTTCCACGTTTCTTGAAAACGACAGCACACCATGTGCCATGATTTCACAGGATGCTTGAGACTGCTATTTACTTACAGTCTGGTAAAGTATTTTGTAATAATTTTTTTTTTTATGTTTGCAAATGACGTATACTACTTTTAAGGGAGCATTTCATATTGCCCAGATGCAACATTGATTGCGGTACCGCTGTTTTTCTTTGCGTACACAGTACACAGTGTTTATAATAATACGTCAGTGAAGGGCAAAACCCAATATTGAAATTACAGTTTGGTTGCGGTACCGCTGCTATATCAGATTCAAACCAGCCAGCATACTTCGACAAGCTCGTTGGTCGAGTGGTAAGACATCTGCACTAGAAAGCAGGAAGTCGTGGGTTCGAGTCCCACACAAGTGATTTTTTTTCTCGGGACAACACTGAGTACACAGTGTTTAAAAAATATGTCGGTGAAGTTCAAATCCCAATATTGAAATTACACCACTCCGACGCAAATTTCCGTCTTATGAATAGGTGCCGCATTCCTTACCTCAAATCTAGCTGATGAATGGGAAGTCAGGCAGCTTGAATAACTGAATTATAATGAATAATCACTGGAGCTTGGAGCTCATTAAAACCCAGTCGGCTTGTCAAAGGTTTCTAGTTGCAATCTGACCCTGGACAAATTCATGGACATCTTTGCTGCAATGAATGTTTATTATAGAACAGTTTAATTCCTCATTGTCCATTGAGCTGGAAAGGCAGAGGATTAGTGATGCTGCAATTGAATTGTTTGTAAAGCACTGGCAGCCAGTGACAAAGCTGCCTGTGTGCACTGACCTGTATAGAATGAACTCATTACATCAGCCAGCTGAGCGTTAATACTGGTACTACAAAAACAGAGCGGTACCACTATTGATACCGCTACCACTATTGATACCGCTACCACTATTGATACCACTACATCTATTGATACCGCTACATCTATTGATACCACTACATCTATTGATACCGCTACATCTATTGATACCGCTACATCTATTGATACCGCTACATCTATTGATACCGCTACATCTATTGATACCGCTACCACTATTGATACCGCTACCACTATTGATACCGCTACCACTATTGATACCGCTACCACTATTGATACCGCTACCACTATTGATACCGCTACCACTATTGATACCGCTACCACTATTGATACCGCTACCACTATTGATACCGCTACCACTATTGATACCGCTACCACTATTGATACCGCTACATCTATTGATACCGCTACATCTATTGATACCGCTACATCTATTGATACCGCTAGACAATATGAAATGATCCCTAACTTTAGTCATTTTCATAGAGACTGTAAGTTTTAAAGGTTATTACCTTTAAAACTTTAACATTATATAACAGTATATAACATTATATAACATTACCGAACATCAAAAACACTAAACTACTGAATTATTATGAAATACCTTACTTGAATGTCGGTAAATAATACTTTCAAGCATCGTGTTAAATCATGGCGTCTGGTGTGCTGTCATTTTCAAGAAAAGTGGAATGTGTGTATCAATTTCCAGAGATGATCGGCTGACCATCTTTTGAAAAAACTGACTTTTTTTCCCCACAAGTACTGCCCCAATTTACCAACTTTAGTTAGTCTGCATTTTGATTGGCAGTTGGTTACACATCCGTGAACGGGTGCAATTCAGCCTGTCTAGTTCCCCGACCTGATAATTCCCTGACGTTTAAGTTGCTCCGTTTTGTCTGAAGTTGGTTCAGGGAACCAGACTATTAGAGCAGCATTTTTTCCCCTCTGTTTTCCCAACATCTATGCACACAAAACTTTAAACAGGTCAGTGGTAAAGTATTTTCTATAAAAATACTAACCCCCAAATCCTTTTATTTCCGAAAATTACAGCAAAAGCAAATGTTGTATACTACCTATATGTGCCAGTGATCCAGCTTGTGAAGTATTAATTTTTGGGATTGGCTTTCATTAACCTCTTAAATACGGATGACGGCCATAGGCGTGATTTGAAAAAGACCACCTGGCCGGTTGTTGTCTATTCGCGCATTCCTGTGTGTACTTAATCCAGTCATGTTTCAATTATATTGTTCTTGAATGGGAGTGTAATGAATAGATTTTTTGAAGAAAGCTTTCATCCATACAAAAGGGGGCTCCAAGTGCGATGAATAGGACCACTCTATTCAGTGTGGTGCCTATTGTTTGTCTTTTATACGCTTGGCTCCACAGCCCGTTCTTGGCATACAATCCCTCCATCAATAACAGCCGAAGGCAAGGGGCTAATGGTACCCGGGAACCCCTGTTTTTTGTTTCTTCAATCGGGTACCCGATTCCTGTACTCGGGGTTCACACGCCTCCTGGAAAACCTGGAAAATCCTGGAATTTTTTACCCATCCTGGAAAGTACTGGAAAATGCTTAATTTTTTAAAAGAAGTCCTGGAAATTCCTGGAAATTGTAGTAAAATAAATATTGGTTTCAAAATAAGACAAAACGGTCTAATAAGTTGCGATCAAAATTTACCGCAAATGAGTCCGTGATCCCACGCAGCGTCAGCGTAGCTGAATTTAGTCCTGGAAAAATCAAAATTGTGACCTTAAAAATCTTAGAAAAGTCCTGGAATTTTTTTTTTTTACAAGGGTGTATAAACCCTGTGTACTACCTGTGAATGCACACCCCTACTTGTAGGTGATGGCGAATTCTTGTCCATTTTCACAGCATCTTCCTCCGAGCCGGAAGATTCCTCACGGCTTGACCTGGGTAGTGACTCCAGTGAAGTACAGACCCGCCAGCCTCCCTGCTGTATGCGCAACAAGAATTACATGGAGGAATTGCTGAAGGCCAATCGGTTTGTCCTGAGCCCATACAGCAAGGCTGTACGCTACTTCAATCGCCTTACATGCCTCCTTGCCTTCCTCACGTACTTCACCATCACGTTTCAGGTAAATGTGACGCAAATACAGGATGCTTTCAGGGTGGATAAACGATATCACAGTACATTGCAATTAAGGGAATAAATATGTGCTGGGCCGGTTTTAAACGTACGTTTAAAACCGGCCCAGCACATATGTGACCCACTCTGGAAAAAGGTATATTATGAAATATGAAAAATGAGTTTTATGTATGTTTGGAAAGCCCACAATGTCAGCTTTCATTTGGTACATGATAGAGCTCCAAAGCCCTTTCCGTTCTGGAGATATCACGTTTTTGCATATTAATTAGCTCTATGGAGTTCAAATTGCACAACAGAGAAAACAGGCTTTGAAATAGCTAGTTATAATACAATGCAATGGAACAATGCACTCTAAAAGGGTTGTTTTTTCACTTTATTCACTGAAATCAACGTTGTTGTACACCAAACCTGAAACTTTAGATATTTAAGATGTCATTAAAGAAAAAAACAAAATATACATTTTGACGAAAAATTTCACCCTCTCAACGTTGAAAGGGCCATTACACGTAAATGCATAGCGCGACTTATATCACCCTTTTCTGGAGCGGGTCACATATTTATTCCCATTCATAAAATACCATTTTGTATAATTAAGCAAAAACCACCGAAAATTATACATTTCCAATGATTTTGTTCAATTTGTTTTACCTTGGTTTGTAAAACAACCCTTCAGCTAACCACGCGCGAGTAGTGGTAAACATGTCCTTATATGGAAATTGACGCACGTGCTCGCCAGGTGGTGCAGAACGCAGCAGTGCCGGTGTAGCGTGAAATTATGGACTCTAAATACGGACGCATCGGTAGTATCAACAAAAACTACTCCCAAAAGCCCGCAAAAGTCTTACTTTTATCCAGATTTTTTCCTCCATAGGACTACTTTTGTCCCGTCTTTTGGGTTTTTTAAATTTTTATTTTGATCCTAATATTCTCCTACTTTTCATTTGGGTCTGCTTAAAAGCCTGTCATTGGAATAAGGTTGGATACAAGTTCAGAAAATAGCCTCTCTCGACAAGACACTGATGCATCAACTAACATCTCTCGTATTATCTGCATCATTAAGGGTAGTATACATGATTGGTCATTGTTGCAATTTTCAGAAATGGGCGGATTTGGGGGTTAGTATTATACAGGAAATATCGTTCCACTGACCTGTTCAAAGTTTTGCATTCTTGGATGGTGAAAAAAATTAGAGAAAAACAGCGTTCGTTTTCAACTGTCAGGCGGCATTTGTTATAGCGCCCTCTTGTAAACTAAGTGCAATTTTTGGTAAATGGGATCGTTTTCAATTGGTCACATAACATGTACAGAGGCCGAGGGCCGAGCGGAACGTCCAAGATGCACTGCATGTACGCGTCACTTCGGTACACTACACGTGCGCCCGTTTGCGGATTGTTAACCCATTTTAGACACAACACGGATTAACTACATTTCGTCAATAGAGGGCAGTTTTCCCAACAATTGTTAGGCCAAACAATCGTTGGAAAACGATATAAATTTCCACTTTTCTTGAAAACGACAGCACACCAGGTGCCATCATTTCACAGGATGATTGAGACTGCTATCAACTTAGTCTAGTAAGGTATTTTGTAATAATTAAGTAAAACAAATTTGGAGGATTACCAATCGTGTACACTACATTTATACTCGACACAGACTTCTAATTTTGCTGCTACAGATTTGAGCTTAATCTGAGTAGCCACTTTTCGTGTATAAAGCCAGTCAAATGACAACACATCTAATGATGTGTGTTGTATCATGTCTGTGCAGGTTGCCTTCCAGCAGAGGGAGATATGGATTCTGGTCTTCAGCTACGTATGTGAAGCTATCTTCATCTTGGAGGTTAGTACATGTATGTGACTTCCATCCAGAGAAATACAATCGGTGTGAAAACCTGTTGTAGTAGGTCCACAGAACAAGTTCATGCAATTACACATGTACTGTGTACATAGCTGGCTGGTCCATTTTTTAAATTTAAAATACAGCATTTGATTTGGCTGTAATTTTTTAGAAATGCCGGGGATAGTATTTTATAGCAGATGTTGCAATGACCCAAGGAATGGTGCAAAGAAAAATAGTACTCGGTACTGCAGTAATAGAGCTGCCATATTTCGTACAGAAAATCACAAAAAATACAGTATGAATTTTTGTTTAAATATGGATTTTGTGAAGTTCAACCATAAGGCTTTGTCATACTGCACATGTACTGGCTCATTAGTGTGATCCCAACCGAACGAATGCAACTTTAGCTTTAGCAGAAAAAATAACTTTTTTGCCCTTTTTTAAGAAGATTCATGTGAGTATGCCGAATTTCACTACATCTATTAAAAACCTTTGCTGTTTTAGTAGTGTGGATGTGCGGAAAAAAAAAATCAGATTTTCAGGTAAAGTTTAAATTTCATAAACAAAAATACGGATTTTCTGAGCAAAATACTGATTTATTTGCTTTCTGAATACTGAAATGAGTTAGAAAAGATTGGCAGCTCTGCAGTCAATACAACTTGAGAATCTGGAATAATCCCTTATGCACGTCTGTGATTCAAAGTCGATTTTTATTTATTTATTTATTTTTATTTTTTTAATTGAAAATTGACTGCTTTCTAGATCTACATCAAGTGTCATGTGAGCTGTGCAAATGAGTACGGAGAGCTGGAGAAAGATTTTACTAAGGTCTACACAATCTACTTCAAGAAGCTAAGCAGCTTCTTGCTGGACCTGACTGCCTCTCTTCCCCTGGACCTCTTCGCCCTGTGCTTCACCAACGACAGACGCTTCGCGGCGCTCACCTTCCTTAGGCTCATTCATCTGATACGCCTTGTACGCGTGGCTCAGTTCTTTGATGCTTGGGAGAAGGAGTTAAACATCAAGTAAGTACAGTACATTGGAACTGCGACTGAGAATGGGAAATTTTGCAAAAAGAATTTGCAGTTGTATCCGCATTTTACATGTAAGTTCCAACCACCCCCCACTCCCCCCTCCCCCCCCCCCCCCTGCGAATTCACAGAAATTATTTTCACACTTTTGCTCATACTTAGGACTACGCACACATGCTCAGTACTATGCGCAAACGCTCAGAACTAAGCAAAAAAGACAGGTGTGTCTGCTGCCAACGGCATCCGAAAAGTCTCCCACTGGCCGTGCAAAGTCTACGCTACAATGTACACAAAAGATAGATATAAAAATCCCAAAGTGTAACAGCTGTGACGATGGTGATGATGATGATGATGATGATTTGTCTGTCTTTATTCTTGCAGTGTGCTGCTCGTACGTCTGACCAAGTTATTTGGAGAGCTGTTGTTCTTCATTCATTTCTTTGCGTGTTTGTGGTACTTCATTGCCTGTCCACTGGGCACCTGCGCTGAAGGAACATGGGCCGATGCAGAGAGTAAGTCTACAAAGTTGTTTGGTTCTGAGCTGAATCGGTTGTTTTAACCCCTTGAGCACGGTATTTTACGGGAGACGTCGGGGTGTCGCGGCGGTTCTGGCAGCCAAGCGAACCGCTACAATGTGTTTGTGCAGTCAAGCATGACAACACAATATTCCAACAATGGATTGAAACTGCACAAACGGCGGCAAATAGCTTCATCCGGCCTGGTGAAATTATTTTTTGTTGACGCCATATGGCGTCCTCCGTACGCAAGGGTCGTAAACGTCGTCAGGAGACAAACAGAAGCTGAAAATAGCAAACTGTTTAAAATGTTGAATTAACACAACCGATTCTTCTCAAAACCACATAACTCGAAAATGATAAAATGTGACCCGCTCAACAAAAAAGGGTAGTATGTCGCACTGTGTGAAAAACAGAGGGATGTTCTATGTGAAGAGGGCAAAAGAAATCTTTATATAAGTTATATTTTTGTTTTTGGTTTGTTCTATCAATATTTTCATAATTTATTTTATTAATTTATTATAGAAAATTAATGTTGATACAAATGACTTCTATCTCATTTCTTTGCACTTTTTGTCTTTAAATGGATATATGTGACCCGCTCCAAAAAAAGGTGATATAAGTCGCGCTATGCATTTACGTGTAATGGCCCTTTCAAGTTGAGAGGGTGAAATTTTTCGTCAAAATCCATTTTTTGTTTTTTGTCTTTAATGACATCTTAAATATCTAAAGTTTCAGGTTTGGTGCACAACAACGTTGATTTCAGTAAATAAAGTGAAAAATAACCTTTTTAGAGTGCATTGTTCCATTGCATTGTATTAGAACTAGCTATTTCAAAGCCTGTTTTCTCTGTTGTGCAATTTGAACTTCATAGAACTAATTAATATGCAAAAACGTGATATCTCCAGAACGAAAAGGGCTTTGAGAGCTCTATCATGTACCAAATGAAAGCTTATATTGCGGGCTTTCCAAACATACATAAAACTCATTTTTCATATTTTGCGACATAATATACCTTTTTCCAGAGTGGGTTACATATGTGACCCGCTCCAGAAAAAGGTGATATAAGTCGCGCTATGCATTTACGTGTAATGGCCCTTCAAACGTTGAGAGGGTGAAATTTTTCATCAAAATTCATTTTTGTTTTTTTGTTTTTAATGACATCTTAAATATCTAAAGTTTCAGGTTTGGTGCACAACAATGTTGATTTCAGTGAATAAAATGAAAAAATAACCTTTTTAGAGTGCATTGTTGCATTGCATTGTATTAGAACTAGCTATTTCAAAGCCCGTTTTCTCTGTTGTGCAATTTGAACTCCATAGAACTAATTAATATGCAACAATGCGAAATCTCCAGAATGGAAAGGGCTTTGGAGCTCTACCACGTACTAAATGAAAGCTTACATTGCGGGCTTTCCAAACATACATCAAACTCATTTTTCATATTTTGCGACATAATATACCTTTTTCCAGAGTGGGTCACATATATCTCTAAACGCACTTCCGTTAAAAGTGGAAAACATGAGTATACAAATGTCAAGATATCTCGAACACAAAATGCCACAGGAGTCAAACCTACACCAAATTAAAGCTTAGGATGGGACAAATTCAACTATGTATATATGACTCGTTTTTCAATTTTTGCGACATAATACCCAATTTTGTAGAGCCGGTTACAAATTTCATATGGTATTATTGCATACTTTGTTCATCTCCACCATGCAAAACTAACAGTCTGATGATGATATTAAACTTGGCCTGTACACTTTCATCCATGGAATGCAGTGTACATGGATAAGAATACTGGCTGGTATGTCCGGTATGGGGATAGCTTCTACTGGTGTGTGGCTACCCTGACATCTACTGGCTATGGGGACTTCCATGCTCACAGCCTCGTCGAAATGAGTGAGTATACATTTGCATTAATACAAATAATGATAATAACAACTAGACATTAGCGTCTCTTGTAAACAGACGCATGGCTTTTCCTTTTTTCTGTTATGCAGCATAAAACGTCATCACTTCTATGTCTATGCTACGTTTTTAAGATTCAAGATTATTCTATTACCCAAATGTTGACCTTTAATTTCATGACACGTGACACTCGATGTCCTCATCGTGACATCATTCTTGGTCATGTAATTTCAGTATAGGATATATGCCTACGACAAGTTTGACAAGTTTGACAAGACCTTATAGCTGTTTAATGCCTAAAGTGCCGGTTACAAATTACATTGAAAATTAGAAAACCTAAAAATCAAGAAAATGTATGATGACGTCTTCATGACGTCACGTCAGATTTGTTATGCTAGTGACTATATCTACATATTTTCATGATGATCGCACTTACCCTTATGTGTTTAAAAAAAGGACTTTTTGATGACGTCATTATGACGTTAAGCTTGTGCGGTTTTAGATTAAACCAAAACCGAAAAAAATGCCCAAGTTTGACTCGGTTTAACCGGTTTACCGACCTTGAAAACAAAGGGCACCGCCATCTTGCCGCCGCTGGCTTCGAGCTCACGTCGAGCGCGCGGAAACACGGGATGCGTTCCCCTCCTGCGAACGTTGTGAACGCCCACCACCCTCTTGTCGATCCTAAAAAGTATTTCTTCGCAAAGCTAGCCTTCGTTCGCGTGACTGGGAACGCAGCGCTGGCTTCCGTATTCACAAGCTTTTGTCACGCTAATAGTGGTACATGCGGAGCGGAACCAACGGAGCTGACAATCCCTGCGACCAGCGAACACGTGTAAAATTGAACGTATTACACATGTGAGGGAATTCCCCTGCATGTGCAATGCGAGAATCAGATTCGCCAAGTCAAAGCAGCTTATTTGGTTCAATTGGCTGTTTGTCAATTTTCGTGACGCGTTTAATACGTGAGCGATATGAGTGTTTCCAATAGAGTACTAGGTCAAAGTCTAATGAGCTTTGTGACGTAGACCGTAGACGCGCAGTGGTATTCGTTTCCGCCGGCCGGCAAGCCCGCCGTGCATATCATGCAGCGCGTATGTGGCATGTGTAGTGGTGTGCATGTGCAGGCAAGCGCTGTGTCCATAGAGCATCAACTAATCAATAAAGCCCAGACTCTTCCAGGCCAGGCCTGGTTGTAGCCCATCCCACACTAATCTGTACCCATCCAGGGCTGGATCAAAAGATGCCTCAACTGTCAGTCAAGTCTGGGTGAACAATGGGAGCCGGCTAGACTCCAGAATTAATGGGCAGTTTATTGTGTACAATCAGGGGATAATAGAAGCCCAAAGGCCCAGGCATTCCAGGGGCTTGGCCAGGCTTTTCAACGGTCTGGCCCGGCCACAGATTAACCACTCCACCCTAAAGGTTCAAAAACTCAAACAATCATATAAAATCGCATGATGACATCATCATGACGTCGCTTCAATTTTCATCTATAACACATGCTGGCCCACCAAAATACCAGCTTTAGAAGGAACTCCTCTTTTGTTCTTGTTGCTAGACACAAAAGAGAGTTCGTCCTATGAAGTCAGAATTGTTTGCTGCCTGCAGCGACAGCTTTTAGACAAATGGCATCAGCGGGCTATGCTGCGCTAGAGGGGACTTGATAAAAATAGCTCTCAAAAGTCACTTTTTTGTTATTTCATAGCAGAAATAATTGGCCATTATATTTTACAATACGCGATCTACATAAAACTAAAAAATGATGCAGATTTCTAATCATTTGTGCACTGTTAACTGTAAAGTTAGCCTGGAAATCATGATGGTTAGGTTGGGTTGTAAGTTAAACTTATTGTGTTAAGCGATTCAGTGTTTCCATATTAGTTTAATTGCATTGTCTTCATGTTTTCACAAGCCCAATGTCCTTTAATTCAATTGCATAATTTTGTTATCAGGATGTGCTCATGTTTGACACCAAACTGTCCTCGGTACGTTTTTACCTACCACTTTCAAGACAATGGCAGTCAGTGATGCATGACAAGAGAAATGCATCCAAGATATCAATGGAAAGCTTAATGCTCCTAGTTTATGATCAAACCATGGTGATGGTCATTATGTACATGGATTGGTCACATTTTCCCTTTGTTAGTTGGTAATTTTTTTTTTATTGGGGTGGGGGGGGGGGGGAGACACCTTGCACATATATACATTAACCCTAACCCCCTAGGCATTTGTAGTATGTACTAGGAAGTGTCCTCAACCGGCTATTGTGGTTCACAATAGCAAGAGTAAAAGCCCGAAGGCCCGGGCGTGGCCGGGCATGGCCGGGCATGGCCGGGCATGGCCGGGCATGGCCGGGCATGGCCCGGGCATGGCCCGAGCATGCCCAGGCATGCCAGGGCATGCCCGGGCCTTCGGGCTTTTACTCTTGCTATTGTGAACCACAAATCACCTAACAATAGAGCATCAACTAATCAATAAAGCCCAGCCTCTGCCAGGCCAGGCCTGGTTGTAGCCCCTCCCACATACCTGGTTGTAGCCCCTCCCATCATACATGTAGCTCCATGCTAAGGCACTACAGTCCTGAACCCATCAAAGGTCAACACAACCCGCTGTTGGAGTTTGTAAGGCTTAGGGTACATGTACATGTAGTTAGGGTTAAAAACCATGTATGTTGCAAGAAGTAAATTCTGCTCTTTTGAAACCCATTTGCCTGTGTTACTCGTCTTCAGTTGCCGCAAGTCTTGTCATGGTGATTGGACAGTTGCTCTTTGGTTCCATTTTGGGTAACATCGCATCCACCCTCGCCAACGAAGAATCGGGAAGAGTTGTATATGAGCAGCGACTGTCCGCAGTCAAGGTAAAACTGCTTAATCAGTACATTACATTTCAAGCAGTGGGTGTGTGGCACCAGCAAGCGAAATCAGACATAAGTTGATAATTTTGAGAAGAAAAGAAAAATGAGATTTTCTTTCCATAATAAAATCAGGGTATCTGCAGGTCTTTCAAAAGTTCTTAAAGAGTCTGAAATTTACTTTTCTCAATTTAAGGCCTTAAAAAGCATTCAAAAGTATAAAATTGAGTTTTCCAAGGTCTTAAAAAGAATGGCCAAAGCGAGTAATGATTTTTTTGATCAGCTCGTAAATAACGATCACAGAGCCTGTAAAAAAAATCAGCTATTGGAACCCATAGCAATTTTTTCCGGAAAGCTGATCGCATGTGGCAGACACATTGTATTTACCGAGCATTTCAATCCCGAGATCCAAAATCCATCCATACACCTAGTGTCGGTCTGCTTATTTTTTGGTCTTAAATTTCGGTAAGGGCAGCATTAAAAGGGTCTTAAAAAGTCTTAAATTTGACGTTCCGAAACATTCAGTTTGCAGATACCCTGAAAATATGTAAGCTTTGTAATTGTGAAAAAATTGCTGTTAACACGTTGACTGCCGACTACGAGTATATTCGTAGTGACAGGTGTACCGGATTCTGCCACTACGAGTATACTCGTAGTGAACCAAACGCTATTGTTACGGTTATTGAATACTGTGGCATCACCGAAGATGCATCAAATACGCTGATGGCAGTATAAGTACATCAATGTATGGAATGGCTGTGATCGATAGAGACAGCTTGAAAGCACCTCATCAGTATGGACGCATGCGCTGTATGTCCAGATTGCACAATGGCAATGTGGTGGCGCCCTATAAATTATGGCTGGCAGTCAACGTGTTAATACGATATTTTGGTTTTCGAAGAGAGCCGTAAATTCAGCTTTGAGAATGGAAAATAATAAGTAGTTTACACAATTTTTTCGAAAGTTCGCCAAACTAATATGTCAAATTGTACACATTTAATGGTCTGAACACAAAAGCAAACCAGGTATTTTGAATTAGATATGCTTTAAACTGCAGTATTTTGACAAAAACAGGAGTCATGATTTTTTGACGATTTTCATGTAAATTGCAATTACTCCAAAATAGGTCATGCGACAAATATGTCCGATTTCCCTTGCTGACACCACATTTTATTAAAACCAAGGGTGCATTTCACTCGTGCAAACAACACGTACATTGTCCAGTGTGCGGCAAATTTTCGTGCACATCCGTAGGAAAATTGTGAGGAAAATTGTGAGGAAAATTGTTCGAATTGTATGAAATTGTTTGAATTCTTGAATGTAATATACACAACAGAGGCAGTCAGTAAAATGACAAAGTTTAGCCGTTGAATACCGACAGCCTTTAATGTTCAGGGCAAAGAGCATACATTTGTTGCTCGTCATGTGCAGGTGCCCAAACCTGTTCTATGTAACTTTGGTGTACTGTTTTATCTCACAGGTTCAAATGAAAGATATGAGGCTGAACAGCAAGTTGAGGAATCGTGTCGTGGGTTATTTTGACTATCTCTGGATGCGCAATAAGTAAGTCTGTACAGTCCTTACAGTCAAACACTTTAGTAGTGGATTTTTAAAATGTTTATTGGCATTTACGGACGACAGCCGCAGCCGCAGCCGCAGTTTGAAAAAGACCACCTGGCTGGTTGACATCTATAGGCGCATTCCTGTGTGTACTCAATCCATTCATTTTTGAACTATATTGTTCTTGAATGGGAGTGTAATGAATAGATGGGGCTTTTTCAAACAAAGCTTCTATTCACACTAAAGGAGGGCTTCAAGTGCGATGAATATGACCACTGTGTTCAGTCTGGTGCCTGTTGTTTGCGTTTATGCTTGGCTGCAAAGCCCTGACATTTGCATACCAGCACCCCATCAATAACAGGTCAGATGCAAGGGATTAAAAGTGTGTAAAAGTCAAAAAGGCCATACATGTATTTCTGACGAACTGAGGTCACTGTCACATTACCAATTTCAGGGCAGGAGCTGAAGTAAATGCACTTTTATTGAAGTAAATTCACACACTTGTATTTAGTAAGCTAGAAAAAAGAAGAAAACAAAAAAACGGGTGTTAAATGTTTCACAAAATCTGTACAATTGAAAAAGGAAGTAATGTAAGTACCCATATTTGGCTCTTGTTTAACCAGTTCACGCCGGGATTATTTTTGACATTCACCGGACCCTGGTTTTTGTTTAATTTCGTGAGAAATATCGTCCGCCATTTTGTAGAACCAAATTTTTGACTCCACAAAATGGCGGACCGTGTTCACCAGTCGTATTTCCAGTCGCAGCTGGTTGAAGTACGTCTGGGCAAATATTATTACAATAACCGTCTGTCTGTGATATTTAGTTACTTTTTTGATCCATTTTTATGTACTGTGGCACGGCGCGCAGCACTGGCGATGTGTCGCGAGGTAGAGAATGGTACCTGGCGATCATCTAATAGGTTTACAAGGCCACTGGCTGCGGCGCCAGCCTAAAGACTCTTACAGCGTATTTTGCGCATTATTTAGACGGTGGTATTTACTACTGGAAATAAGTCTATGTTTCGCAGGTCAGGGGTCAGATGCTAATTTTTTGTTTTGTAATCACTACTCACTAATTTCAACACATTATACATGATTTTTTGCATGAACAACTCTTATAAAAGATAAGGAACATTTCCAAACAGCAAAATTTCGTGACATTTGAAAGCAATGTGTCCCCTTGCCACACAGTCACCAGAATGCCTGCCTCAGGTGTTAATCCCATACCTCTCCCTCTGATTTAAACTGCATTGTTTTGTCTTGTAGGGGTATTGATCAGCACAACCTGTTCAAGGATGCACCATTCTGCCTGCAGACTGAAATAGGACTCGCTGTGTATGAGATGAACCTCAAGAAGGTATTACTGTAATACTACTTCACCAAATAGTTTTGTGAATCCCATGATGATATTTGCTATAGTAGCGTTGTAGTGATGTATGCAATTCCATGATGATGTTTGCTATAGTAGCGTTGTAGTGGTTTATGCAACAACTCTTAAACATCTTTTGTGAAATTAGTGGCAACATTTTACCAGAAGCCGATTGTTGTGACATCAGGGTTGTTTTTTTTTTGCTCATTTCATACTTCATGCAAAGCAGATTTGTATGAAAAACATGAAACAGTATAAGAACCAATTTTTGTTTGGCAAAAAGTTTAAAAGAGCTAAGAAACACATACAAAAACACTTAATTTTTTTTAAGATTTCAGGACACATTTTGATGTTGGCTGACTGATTTTTATTCTGTAAAGAAAGTTTTCTTGTCACCCAATACAAGATTAAAAAAAACTCTCCAGGTGAAGGTCTACAACAGAGGTGGTGGGGTTGGCCACATTTTAGATTGCCAGCCTTGCCACCCTCTCGGTTTTCCTGGGTCCAGATCTAAATAGTGGAGAAATCTTCAACAAATTTCCCAATTTTCAGACCGATAGACCCATCCAGGTAGGGTAACTTCCACCATTGGTGAGACCAACTCTCCTCCCCCAGAAGTGAATATCAAAATCAATATTGAGCAAAAACCGGATTTTGTGTTTATTAAAGCAAGGGTCATTCCGTGTCAATTCAACATGCTTTTGGATCTGACCTTCACGGATTGAAACGAAATTCGGTGTGCTGATTGGACTCCTTGAGAAACCCACAGAACCGAAATTTTATGTCATTCGGTTAATTAGTTTTTGAGATACGGGTTGACGAACTTTTGACAAATTAGCATGACCTGCTATGTTTGGACATCCATATCTCCAAAAGTAAAGCACCTACTACTTGTTAGCTTAAGATGTAAGCAACATTTTCAGAAAGATTTGGGATGGGCACTCTTACAGTTTTTGAGTTATGATTATTTGAACATTGACTACATGTAGTAAGGACAAAAACTGAAAATGTATGTACATATGCATGCGTACATGTGCTTGACGTACAATGTACATGTATAATAATTAGAGATGCCACTTTTCCGGTTTTATCCGGATTTCCGTGTTTTTTTTACAAAACCCCAAAAATTCTTTTTTTTTTTTTTTTCGGCTGTCCATTAAAAAAAACCGGAAAAAAACAAACAAATTGAGCAATTTCCCCCAAAATCCGGCCTTTTTTTCCGGCCGTCCTAAAAAAAAAGACCGGAAAAGAAAAGAAGAAATGGGGTAAATGCGTTGATTTGCACCTCGCTCGCGTCTCGAGTTCAATAAGTGTCGCGCACGGCATGCAACGCTGTCCCTTCAGTAGCCTTAAAAACAAGGCTTTATTGCCGAGCCCGCATGCGATGCGCCACTGCATGCACTAGCGCTCTAACTCGGCCAGCGTTCCAGCAGCCAGCCGATGCGAAGCTCATACGAGTCAAAAGCCAACGTACCCTGCACGCAGTATGGTCTGAACACGCCTCGTGCGAGTCGCGTGTGCTTGCTGCACCGCATGCGGGCGGGTTGTGTGCTAAGCACACCTATCATACAGCCTGGAATTCAAGGCTATCATTTCAGTTGTCGGTGGTTCCCGATCGCGGTGATATATGAATACAAAAAATGTGCATAACACGCCGGGAACCAACCACGTCATCGTCGTGCACACGGTGTTAAGGATTTGTGCACGTTTTCACTAGTCTAAATAAATCTGACACGTAACGTTAGAAATTCGGGCAAAATAATTATGTAAACATTTTAAGTTTTAGAAAGAACTGACAGTTTAAAGGCCTTAGAATCAAAGGTGACAAATAAAGTGGAACTGGACGTGGCTTCAGGAAAAGGATTACGGTGACTTTCTGTCACACTACGTTCGAAAACTTGACCAGGGTGGACTTGCGTCTTGCACATGGTGTACAAAACAAATTAATTATGGATCGTCAGGGAATGCACTTAAGGTTCACACAAACAAAGAGGTCCACAAGAAGAACCAGAGCGGCAAGGAAAATGCTCAGTAGTTGCCAATTGTTTTCCAAGTTGTTGCTATGAGGACTTTGGCAGTTGCAGAGCCGGCATTAGCTACTACTAGGTATTAAACGTTAGGTATACATATAATTATTATCAAATTTCTTCTGTGGCATACAATGCAGTGATATACATTGGACCTTGCGCTTGGCTTTATGAATGCCCCATTCCTGCACATGCATCGACAAGATTGACACTGAAGTGTAATAATTAGCAATCGTACTTTTTTTTTTAATGCAGCTGTGATTAATTAATCAACAGTTTACTTGATAATTGGAAATATATTTATTTCATGTTTAGGCTAAGGCTACATGTATAAGCTGAGATTGTTTATGTCTATTGTTTCTTTGCATTTTCTTTTGTCGTAAAACAGGGTGACATTCATTATATGGAATGGTTGACAGTATATAGAGCCATCTGAAAGGCCTAAAAAAGCTAAAATTCAAAAGCTAGAACCCCGGTCGTTACGCGCTCCGCTCGGTACCCTCGGTCGTGTGCTTCGCTGCTATTTGTCACAATGTAATAAAGTTCAGGTTTTTTCAAGCTGACCCTGTGGCATCTCTGAATAATGTAAGTTTCAATCCGTGATGGTCAGGTCCAAAAGCGTGTTGAATTGACACGGAATGACCCATTCTCAGTGCTTTCTGAGAGTCTGTGGGGAAAAAAAATCACGTGCTTTGGGTGGGACTTAAATCCAATCAGCCACTTGACTACCGAGCTTGATAGGGTCAGCTGGCTAAATTGAATCCAGTAGAGCAGAATGTCCTACACAATCATGGGTCATGTTGGTATATTGATGGTTTGTATGTTCTCCAGGTGTTGCTGTTTGAGGATGCAGAGCCAAGTTTCTTCCGCTCCCTGTCTCTCATGCTTCATCCAGTGCTCTTCATGCCCAATGATTACATCATCCGCCAAGGAGATGTGGGTGATGAGATGTACTTCATCCATCGAGGAACGGTATGAATACTGTAAACCATTCGGCTATGAGCTCCGTGCACCAACAAAAGAGGGCGCTTGTTCACCTACATGTAGCAACGATGGGGGGGGGGGGGGGGGGGGGGGTCACATACAACTTCGCTGGTTTCACACACGCCATTCCTCGTTCATGTGATACACTTATACCAGGGGGATTGGATAGTCTGTTTGTGGACTCTCTTTTTCGTGGTTTTGATTCTGAATAATAGAGGTGGGAATCAGACACTACAACCCAAATTAAAGTTAGGCAAGATGGTGTCGATAGTGACCCCCCCCCCCTCGCCCCGCCCCCAACTCTCCCCTTCTTTCCGTTGGGGGGGTACTTGTGCACAGAGCCAATATCAAATTAAGAGAGCGTTTCGTATTGTCTAGGTGCGGTATTGATTGCAGTACAACTGTTCTTCTTTGCAGTGTCACATTCAGTACCTCACACCGAGCTGATGGGAAGATGGCAGCTTGAATAACTTAGTAATCATTAAGGCAAAACTGGAGCTTAGTGTTCATTAACCCTAAAAACAGTCCTGAATCCTCAAATTTCAATACGATTTTTCATACCACCTAGGGAATTAGGGTTAAAGCCGAGTCGGATTGTCAAAGGTTTCCAGTTTGCAACGGTCATTAAATGCTGAATAGGCATGGGTTAGACCGTGGACAAAGAACCCCATTAGTGGAGGTCTGGCATTGTTGCAATAAATGTTTCTGGTTAACAGCTCTGGCTTGAAATACTTTGATTTTTGCAAATGCTGTTTATTACCTTTCACTGATGTTTGCTTAGCAGGAAAATGTCGGGCTAAGCAATTTATCCTGCTAAGCACAGGCCCATCACTGCCAAAAATGATTTTCTAATACATTTCTTAATATAAGAACATATTTCTGACTTCAAGAAAGATGTTCTTGTCTCACTCCCTTGAAAACCTTTCTAGGGAGTGAGACGAGAACATTTTTCTTGAAATAAGACAATTTTCTAATTTTAAGAAAACAATTTTTGGCAGTAATAAGCCTTTTTTAGGTTTTATGCATAAACATGGCTGCTCCAAATGGGCTTCTAGCCCCCCTCCCCCTTATTCCCTCATTCCCCCATCGTCCTCCCCCCCCCATCACCCCCTCCCCTGGCTCTTTTAAGGATAAGGCATAATCACATCATGCTTAGAATTAATGCAGATCGATGAGCAATGTTCTTCAATGTTTATACTATTTTGCCTTACTGTAGTTTTGTCACTTGATGACAAGTCTTGATCACATCTTGCAGGTTGAGTTGATGGATGAGAACCACCAATCCCAAGTAGACCGAGTGCTAGGCGCTGGGGAGTTCTTTGATGACATCAACCTCCTGTACGACGTTCCCAGACGTACCTCAGTCCGCGCCCGCACCCACGTGGACCTGCACGCCCTGTCTGTGGGGGATCTCAAGGCCGTGCTTGAGCAGTTTCCTGACGTCGAGGCCAACATCCGACGCATCGGGCACGCCCTCTACGGCCAGTATGCAGCCAGTGTCAATGCACAGGACCACTTCCCTCCTAAGCAGACCGTAGTTTAAGCTGCTAGTCATGTACGTAGGCCTATCACATGTAGCGTGGCAGGGTCATGATAGCTAGCTTTAAAAATCCTGAAAAAAACTGTCTGGGAAATAGTGGACTTCATTTTTGAAAACAAAATTCTGGAATTTCTAAGGGAGCTTCCCAAACATCAGAACATTTCTGTTTCCTTTGGAATGTGCCTTTTGTGAGCGTGCTCTTCCTGCCTCATTCCCAGCTGGAATAAGGCTGTTCCCGAGAAAGCATATGATGCATAGACCACTTTTCCCATACCGGATCCAGCGTTGTTCCCTAGCTGTTCCCAGTGGGTGCAGCGGGTGTTCCCAGCGGGTGCAGCAGGTGTTCCCAGCGGGTGTCCCCAGCGGGTACAGCGGGTGTCCCCAGCGGGTGTCCCCAGTGGGTGTATACCCAGCGGGTACAGCGGGTGTCCACAAAGCGGGTGTCCCGAGCGGGTACAGCGGGTGTCCCCAGCGGTTGTCCCCGATTTTAAACAAGTGTTCTTGTTGGAACGTTCCAGGTATTTCATCTTTTGAGACCCTCCTTAACTTGAGATGTCTGTTCCTTATTGTGCTTGTCTCAGTAAGGAACCTTCTTAAAGTCTAAGTTGTGTAGCATTCTTTCAAGAATATCATCTGTTTACATTAAGAACATAGGTGACCTGGCCCCACGAAACAGGTGGGAAGTTGTAGAAGTAAAGAATTGAGATTGTGGTATTTTCCTGAAAATACGTGAAGTAAGCTTTAATTTGATGTATTGTGTGTGGCCGTAGCTCATTCCTGGGCCCTTGAGACCTTTTAAAGTCTTGATCCCTTGTTTACAGAAAATTATAAGCTCAAAGTTTGTGACCAGTTCAAAGTATAACACAGGGTATAACAAAAAAATATCACCCCCTCTAAAACAATATTTTGAGATTAAACATTTTGATAGAAAATAGGGCTTGTCAAATGTAAAAAAAAATTATATCCCCAAATTGACCTTACAGTCTGTAACGCAGAAAGTTATCATGCGACGTGCTCATTTTGTGTTGCCAGGTCACAATTTTCTTTCTGGAAGTTGCCTAATACAACAAGGCTATATGCATGGGATACGCATTGTGATTTCCTAGTCAGCGATTCTTAGGTGAATTTTACTTAGCAGGAAAATTGCTCACCAGCTTATTATGTATAAGCAGCTTTATGAAATTAGGCTCAGGCTCATAAACCAACCTATTTGGGTTTGTTACTTTTTACACTGTCTGTCTCAGCCTGGGGCCATGTGTCTAAGATTCTGTAACGCTAGATTTTGTGCACAGGGCTTGCAATTGACCTATCACCGTTTGTGAGTTATAGCCTCTTTTATCGATACTATCATGAAGGTGTTCCAGTGACCTTTCATCATTAGCTCCCCCAGTCCAAACTTCCAGGCACTCTACTCATCACATCATTTCACTGTTGTTCCAAAGGCTATTACTGTGAGATATTCTTGACGATTTTTCCCTCATACTGCCTCTCTTTGGAACTCCTTTACTGTTATACCTGCTTCCCTTCCGCCTAGTCATCTTTCACAATTGAAACAAAATGTGAATAGATACCTTCTATCCCTGTGATTTCTGTGATTTCTGTCTTTTCTGTCTTGAATGACCTTTTGGCCTTGTGTTGGTCGGTAACCCCCCCCCCCCCCCCCCTCCCAAAAAAAAATATATAATTAAGTTTCTTCCACATTAAGTTTTAACCCCCCCCCCCCCCCCCCCCCCCCCCAAAAAAAAATAAAATAAAAATGTAAATTTCGAACTGATGTGTTGAGCGACTTTCCAAATGGCTTCCTTTCGAGAACATGTATATAATGCATGCACTTTATTTTGAAGCATATTTCTGTGTGAAAATGATATTAAGCATAGAATAATCTTCTTTCATATTCAAATCTGACAATTCTATTGTAGGAAAATATCTTAATATGTTAGACAACTTTAGGTCACTCAAAAATTGTTATTTTCTCATCTTACGCTTACGAACTGTCAGCTTTACGACATCCTAATTACTGTTATGGTAAAACTGGTCAGTTAAGTACGGAACTCTAGAAGTGCCATGCGACTTGTTGAGATGACAACATATTTTGTCTCCGGATGACGACATTATAGGCAAGATGCATGACGACATCCTCAGATAATTTATCACAGGATGACGACAGCCTAAGATAATTATTCACGGGATGTCAACATCCTGAGAATATTTTCCTGGATGGCGAGTGATTGTGCTTAAATTCACATGTATGAAACCCCACCCCACATGTTTCCTTTACACAGTAGAATAGTGCTGACATAATTTGTCATAGGATGATGACATCTTCAAGTTACGATGACGACATCCTGAGAGAACTTATCACGGGGTGCATTAAATTTACGCCATCTTGAAACGGTCAGGTGGACATAAACACGTGTAATGTCTTGTAATATGCTGTCATACTAAAATGTGTCAGGACTCAACAAGTCGGATGGCAACTATAGACCTCCGTAGTTTAGCATTGATGTTCTATGCATTCTTCATGCAAGCATTACTTAATAAAAAACACCGAATGTGTACATTTTTGTAAGTGGTTTTTGAGGGGAGAATGAAGCTTGTTTGAGATTGCTGTTAAAGAATGTCTGGTAACTTAGCTGTGGGCTTGTGAAGCAGCGTACAAAATAAATTTGTAGAAATTGGAAGGAATGGCATGGCATGACATAAAGGTGTTTGTGATTAGGCTTACACACATGGACATTATATTGTGATGTCTTTATGGCTAGTTGGCACATGTAGCAAGTGATTGTACTTGAATTCACATGTATAAAACCGGTTTCCTTTACACAGTAGAATAGTGATGTCTGTCACAAGCACTCAATTTGTATGACGTATTTTTCTCAACATTTTGCCTTAATGAATTTGAAAAATTGGCCAGCTGTTCTGCTTATAAACAAAGTGGACATTACAACAGATGTTTTTACCAGTGATCCCTTGATTCAGATTTTTGTTTGTGCTGGTTCAATAATAGTTTCCCTGGTATTTCATGTACTACCTTATTTGTTTAATATGATTAATATCATTGAAACAGTATTCATATTCTGTTCATGCGTTGCATGTTTTAGTTATATACTCATGTAAATAATAGTATACCTTAATATATTTCAACATTTACCTCTTCCTTATAAATATTGAATTTTTAGTTTTCTTTGACGTAAATATGTTGGATACTTTTCTTAGTTTTCGTGTTTGTATATACATCTTCCTTGTTAGTTGTAGTTATTTAAAACTCTTACTCACTTCACAGTAATGTAATCTCAACTTTCCATTAACGGAGCAATGTACGTGGGTTATACGGTATTCTTGACTAACAGTAGAACTGGACATTAATAGACAAACGTACATGTAGACTTGAATTCAACAGCTATTTGACTTCAGCACAATTTGTTTGACAGATTTGTGGATTTTTACCCCAAAGATCTGTCCATCCTTCAATTTGTGATCACAGCCTATGCAGTTGATGAGTAGTGGGTTTCATAATATTTATTTGTAAATATGGCTGGTATGTAGAATCGATCTTCATTGAGCAAATTTTTCCGAAATAGCAATGCTACGAAGTTATTGAAAAAAAACAAAAAACTTTTTCCCACTTTAGCACAAATCCTGTAGTGTTTAGACGACATGATTTTCGAGAGTAACGCTTTTATATATCTAGGCAAATCTTGTTGACTTCATGACGTTGCTGTGGTGTATACGCCAAAAAGTTGCTATTAGGCCTATTTGTTTGCTGAAATTCTGGGCGTTTTGAATTGCTTTTAGTAATCGACAATGTATCTGATTGAATTGTCATTTCTAATTAATAATAACATGTAATGATGCATTTTTTTTTTTTTTTAGTAGGTCTGGTTTTAATACTCTAATAATTTGTATTCAACGACATCATTCACATTTATAATATGTGTGAATTTTCTCTGAAAAGGAAGTAGAATTTATAATTTAGCAAGAGGCCGAAGTATATCGTCCCCCCCCCCCCCCTCCCTATCTTATAACCTTTACCAAGGTATGGATACAGATGACTGCATTGATATCATAGGGTTGTAAAACACTTCGAAGCTAAGCACTTGTCAGTCATCAATTGTACTTGTCCGTAGGTATGGCGGACACAATAGGAGAGGGCGCTATTTGATTTGGGTATACCTTTTGTTAAACCACAGGAAATTTCAAAGGTGAAGATTAGGCATGATCTATGGATTGTACTTTAACTCAAAACAATATCTGATTCTGACTTTCACTGGAATTTGTGTTTTCACAAAATGTTTACCCAAATCAAATAGCGCCCTCCTATTGTGTCCGCCATACCTCTAAAAGGCTAATAGCTCTACGACAAAAAAACATTTAGAATGGTAATAAAAAAGAACTTAATAACGAGGTTAATCAATAGGTAGGGCCTGTGGTTATTCGGCCGGGTTCGGTCGGCTGCCAGAGCCCCACTTCATGCAGCTGTTAAGCGCAGAACCAATTTGCTTAGCAGAAAACGGTTATGACTAACCATGTGGTGTATATATCGCCGGTGACATGTTCTTGGCTTATTTGTGCCAAACACGAACATTTTCTAAGCAATATTTTCTTCTCGGCCGGGCCAGACATGTGCAGTTGCTATTTTGTTTGTGTACCTATGATTGCCCCACCCCCGGATGTCGAGATTGGTATTTTTTTCGTGTGCAAAGGGGACTTGGCTCCTTCTTTGGGTGAAAATATAAAAAAACGCCCTATACTTTTGTACGGGAGAATGTTGCCCCAGAGGTGGGGATTGGTCACTTCCAAATGGCAATCCTCACATTGGGGGTGGGGGAAACAGTTGATGTGCATAATGGCCGGTTGACATTCAAGCGAAAGCCAAGCAAATTTTGAGTATTAGTTAACAATGGCTGTAATTATTGTGACATTCATCGTGACCCTACGAAATTGGCTTCGCTTTCGCAATGGCCTATATAAACCCACTTTCATGAAATTTGTATTCCCTTTAACTTTATCTATAAAGGCAATTAACTGGGCAGTACGTTGGCATTTGGATCGCAATGATTATTTGTGGGAATTTGATATTCACGGCACGTGCTCCGATAATTGACTTCGCTAAAAGCATGTCGCGTGTGGCCAATTATGGAGTATTGGCCGGTGTTTTGTTCCATCACATTTTAGCTTGTCAGAGCAGAAATATTTTCTCCATTGTCTACTTTTCCCAGTTACGAACAAAAACGTTGCAATAAAAGGTTTTCACGTTTCCTAAATACATCATGTGTTTTTTGGTTGTTATATCACAAACTTGGCGAACATCAACAACCCTAACCGCCCCAAATCTTCAAATTGTTTATTTTGTCCACACCCTAGGGAGTTGGGGTTAATTTGTATATATTTTCAGAAAGGAGACGCCCAGGAAAATACACTGGGCCAAAAAAGGAAAGTTCCCGCCTTGTACTTTTTGAATAACTGAAGAATACTGTAATCATTTTAAACACCTCAAAAAGTCATAAATGCAGAAAAGAAGTTCTAATGATTCATCATTTATGGCCTCCTAGTGTTGCCTCCCAGGCACTAGCGTGCTTCGCTCCAGCCTCCTAGTGTTGCCTCCCAGGCACTAGCCTTCGGCGCTCCCCGGGACCAACGAAACTCATGTTGTCCTAGATATTTTCGGTAAGAGAGGGCGCGCACACGACGCGCCCCCCTATTTATACATGCTCGGGGTACGGTCGCCGCGTGCACCAATAAACTCACACTTGCACACAGCCCGCGCTCGTCCTCTACTGCAATTTACTGCAATGAACTTTCAGACTAAGAACGCCCTCACGTGACGAGACCAAATCCGTTATACAGCCTCCTGTGCTGAACCGTCCCGGTTAAGTCTGGCACTTCCTAAACAATTAAACAACAGGAATTGGGTGCGACACATACTATTAGTTACCAAAGTAGGCATGAACACATATACAAAGCTGGGGCGCCTCTTAACACGCCTCACATAACACTGGCCTAACATACAGTGGATGTCGCCTCTATCGCCTCCTAATTAAAGGCGACCAACCCAACCAACTAAAAATTCTGGTATAACTGTGTTAGGAAATTTAGGCAGCATCTTGGGACTAATACTTGAAAACGTTAAACTGTTCTCGAACAACATCAATGTTTATTAATGAGGGTCATTGTTCACATCATAGTTGCGCTCCTCAACAACACAAAGCAACATCCCCTTCTCATATGTGGTAGTTTTCTTCTACTCGGTCACTCTCACGACTTTCCCTTGCAGCAGGTTGAGAACCTCGGATAGTGGGGGCTGCTCCTTAGGGACATCTTGGCGACATGATGTAGGATTTTGGTGGTGATGTGTTCCGCTGGCTATCCTTGGGAGCTTCTGTGATCTGGCAGTCATCTCCATCACTGTCGGACAGTGCCAAGTCTGCCTCTAGTTGGCTCAAGGTGCTGGGGTACTCCTCCTGGGTGGATGACTCGAGTGGATCTTCCCCTTTCAGTAAGGTCCCTGACACTGGCGAGTGGGAGACCTCTGCCTCTCTGGTAGCTGCTGGTGGCTCCTCTGTCACCGGCAACTCCCCTGTGGAGTCTCGGCCACTCCATTCCTCCCAGGCTCTCCAGCGCAGCCGCACCCCCTTCACTCGTTGCCAAAGAGCACGTCTCGAGGTCTCGTTGCTTCCGTTCCTCTTGAAGAAGCTGTATGGCCTCCTGCAAGTCACTGTCGTTCTCGAACCTGCGTACTACCACCCTCCGCACCTCGGACACCCTTGGCTCCTTCCGGGGTGGGCCACGCGGCTCTTCTTCCTCAACACGCCCCTTAGGTGGCTCTCGACCAAGTTCTCGTTCTCCTTCCGTCTCCACGCTGATGTGGTGCAGCTGCTCTAACTTGTCTAGGTGCTGTTGCCGATAATGGCGTCGTAGATTGTCGGTCCGGGTGCTCTTGAAGTTGCATGCCTCACACCAGGCATACAGCTTGGGACCATGCTCTGTTTGCAAGTGCCTGGTGAGGCTTGGTCGCTGTTGATACACGTTGGTGCATTTTGGACAGCTGAAGGTATGCTTTCCTTTTCCTCTCTTATGTTCCTTCATCGTCTGCAAAAACAAGCAAATGGAATAGGTTAATAAAATTTACAAATGTACATTGGGTCCGCTGTATATTTCCAGCGCTGCTAGCGGTAGCGGAGAGGCTTCATCCGCTTTCTGTTGAGGTTCCTCCGAGGCACCGTCTGTGCCTTAGCATCTGTCCCGACTGCTGTAGGAGGGTCTTCTCTCTGCTCAAAATCTCGTTGCACAGCGGGGTTGGGGTAGCCTCCTTCTAAGGCTGCACCCTCCAATTCACCATCCACTCGCTCTGGTTCCCTATGCCAGTTTGCATGCCACTCTCTTGAGTCGAGGAAGACGTTAGTGGTCCACCAGGGGTGGCGCTGCCTCCTTCTAAGGCTGCGCCATCATTGACCACACACGTTTCCACAACATCAAAGGCATCTGCCTGGTTGGTTTGGCCTTCCACGTCTCCAGAGGAGGGCCTTGATATGGCTTAAGCTGGTCGCAACGTACGACCTGCTTCCTCCCTCTTGGCGTCCCCTGGATCCGGAAGGTTACGTCACATAACTTGTTGATGATGAGGAAGGGCCCCTCCCATCTGGACATCAATTTTTGGGACAAGCCTCGTTTCTTTGCTGGATTGTACATCATCCAGATGAACTGTCCCTCCGCAAGGTTTGCGCACTTTGCCCTCCTGTCATACGTCAGTTTCTGGTGCCAGGCACTACCTCCCAGCTGCTTCCTGGCTGTGTCATGAGCCTTTTGTATCGTCCGACGGAGCTCCTCGCCGTAATCAGTGTCCGGGTCTTCACCGGGCAGTACTGGTGCCTCCATCATAAGGTTCACCGGCAGTGTCACCTCTCGTCCAAGCATGAGCATGTTTGGAGTTTCTCCAGTCGACTCATGTGGCACTGACCTGTATGTAGATGTTGCCAGTGCCAGTTGTTGGTCCCAGTCCTTTGGTTGCATCCGGGGTCAATCATCATCGATACCGTAGTTCGGTTGAACCTTTCAACCATCCCATCCGATTTTGGATTGTACGCCACAGTGCGCGTCTTCCGGATACCCAAGATGTCGCACATATTAGTGAAAACTTCGCGTAGAGCATCCTCAGTTGCCTTATACCATGTTGCCCTCGACTGACTCATCTCCCGGCACACCGTCATCCATCCGCCCGCACTGTTTGCCAGGCTTCCGAGAGAGGCCATCGGCATTCCCATGTTTGCGGCCTGGTCGATGAGCAATGACATAGTCATATTCGCCTATCGCCTCCAGCCACCTTGCCACCTGTCCCTCGGGGCTCTTGAAATTTGTCAGCCAGCGGAGCGAGGCATGGTCAGTGCGGATCACTATTCGTCTTCCATAAATGTATTGCCGAAAATGTTTCAAGTAAAACACAACGGATAACAGTTCCTGACGAGTCACACAGTAGTTCCGCTCCGCTCTAGAGAGTGGCCTGCTCGCATAGGCGATCACTCTTCTCCGCGTTGCACTTGGGACAGTACAGCGCCTATGCCGTCTCCGCTCGCATCCGTGTCCAGGATGAACTCGCCTACTGGGTCAGGGTATGCCAGGATGGATGCCTCCTGCAATCTACCCTTCAGCTCTTGGAAAGCAGCCTCACAATCTTCATCCCACTCGAATTTCCTTGACTTTTCAATGAGGCGATGAAGCGGGCGAGCGACATCTGCGAAACCTCTCACAAACCTCCGGTAATACGAGGCAAGCCCAAGAAAACTGCGGACATCCTTGACATCTGCAGGCGTAGGCCACGACCTCACTGCCTCTACCTTGTCAGGATCGGTGGAGACTCCATCGGGGAACACAACGTGCCCCAAGTATTTCACCTCTTTCTGAAAAAGGAAACACTTGCTGGGCTTCAACTTCAGCCCTGCCAACCGAAATCTCTTGAACACCTCCTGTAGGCGGCATATCTCTTCGGTGACGCTCCTTCCATACACGATAACATCATCCAGGTACACTAGCAAAATATCCCACTGGAGTCCTGCAACGACCCGCTCCATCAGGCGCTCGAAAGTGGCAGGGACATTGCACAGACCAAAGGGCATTACCCTCCAGCTGTACAAGCCCCCGCGCACAACAAAGGCTGACTTCCGCTTTGCTGCCTCATCCAGCTCGACCTGCCAGTATCCAGAGGCGAGATCAAGTGTAGAAAGCCACCTCGCCCCTGACAAGGCATCTAGGGTATCGTCAATGCGAGGCACAGGGTAGGCGTCCTTTATTGTCACCTTGTTCAGCTTCCTGTAGTCCACACAGAAACGTCTGGTTCCGTCTTTCGTGTTGACGAGGACTACATTGGAGGCCCAAGGACTCCCTGTGGGTTATTTTATTATTTTTATTTTAAATCTTTAGACATAATGAAAAAATAGAGAAAAACTAAGAAACCAACATACAAAAAGAAGACATATAATAAGGAAATAGATTGAGAAAATAGAATAAGATAAACAGGGGCCTGTCACGGAATGAACAAAAGTATAAAACTGTCACCAAGAGATGTGTTCATCCAAACCCCTGATTACAATTAAGGTAAAAAGTCAACAAATAACAGTAAAAAATATATATTTGTTAAAAAAAATAATAAAAAAATATATTTTTAACCAAAAGATTACTAGAGAGGACAACCCGACAGAACCCAACGAGTTCAGAACCAACGAGATAAAAAATAAGGTAAAAGAAAATACTATATATATTACAAATTAAAAATTACTAAAACTGTCCCACAATCGAGCTCTAAAAAGTTTAAAAGACTCCTCTACTAGACTGTTTCGTACCCCCCCCCCCCCCCCATCAAGTTCAGAAAAAATCTTGGGAAAGCGAACTGCCCCACTGTATTTGTATGCATCAGTACGAGCTTTGTTATGATAAAATGTTAAAACATCCTGATGTCTCATATAACTGAAAACGAATCCATAAAACTACTCATAAAATCCGATCTAGTGGAGACTAAAAGTTTTGCTATAAAAGACAAATTCAAATATTGTCTCCTGCTTTCTACAGATATAAGCCCAAGAGATCTCATCCGGTCTTCATATGACTGATCTAAGTAACCCTGGCGCAGTACCATGCGGGTGGCTTTACGCTGGACAGATTCGAGTTGATTAATATGTTTGATACGGTACACCCACCATGCTGGGGAACAATAAAACAACAGTGGTGTCACCAGAGTCTTATATAAATGGAGAGCTACTTCTGAAATAGAGTCACATACTATAAGACGAATAAGGCCAATAAGACGATTGCATTTAGAAACAGTTTCCTGAACCTGTTTGTCCCATAATAAATTACTTTGAAAAATGCAGCCCAGAATTTTAAGAGAGTCAACACAGTCCAGAGATGATCCCGCTAACTGGTAAACTGGCTTCGGCAACTGTCGTCTCCAAGTCAAACGCATCGTCTTGCACTTATCGGGGTTCAGTCGAAGTAAATTGCACTTGGCCCATTTGTGAATAGAGTACAGATCCCGTTGAAGTTGATAATCAGAGTCAAAACAAACAACAAAGGGCCAAGCACAGATCCCTGCGGCACTCCAGAAGTGACAGAAAGCCACTCTGACGATTTACTTTTGTAAACTACACGTTGCGAACGATTTGAGACGAACGAATTAAGCCAACTCAGAGCAACACCAGTTATATTATATGTCACTTGTAGTTTCTTTATTAATGTCCTGTGAGATATTGTGTCGAAAGCACGACTAAAATCCAGCGAAATAAGGTCCACAGCAGGGATCTTAGAGTCAAGAGCGCGAAGCCATTCAGATGTGGCGAACACCAGTGCAGTGGAGCAAGACCGACCTGGTAAAAAGCCATGCTGATGAGCAGCAATAAGTCCGTTGGTGTGGCAGTGGTAAAGAAGTTGGTCGCAGAAATGTTTTTCCAAGATCTTGCACACAACAGAAGTAAGGGAAACTGGCCGATAGTTTAATACATCAGACTTCATCCCCCTTTTAAAAACAGGCACAACGTTAGCGTGCTTCCACATATTTGGAAGTTGACCAAGTGAAAGGGATTGGTTAAAAGAATTGGTAAGAGGAGACACGATAACTGGACAGGCTAATTTTAGCATTCGTGTACTGATACCATCAGGTCCGGAAGCTCTATTTAAAGCAAGGTTCTTAATAGCTGAGGCAACCTGAGCACGAGACACACTAAAGGTAGGAAGAGGCGGTAACTCCAAAGCCGGGGCAGTAAAACTACCCTGATCTGTTGATGGTGTGAAAAAACTGGCAAAGATTGTGTTAAACTCACTAGCAATCCTTAATGGATCCGTTACCTTTTCACCATTTACTATGAAGGAATCAGTTAACTGTGTGGACTTGCGCTTCGAGTTAACAAAAGACCAAAATGACTTTCTGTTGTCCTTCTTCTTGAATAAGTTTGTAACGAACACACTATACGTATGTTTACATGCGTTACGGACTTTATTTCTTATCCGCTTATAATTATTCCACGCAGTTAATGTTCTTAGGAGACGAGCTTTTCTGAAGAGCTTGCGCTTCAAAAGAATAAGTTTGTGGATATCAGTGGTGATCCAGGGTTTAACTCTCCTACGAGAACGTCTGACTGGAATACTGTCTTTAACACATGCGAAAAAGAGATCCATAAAATGTTGCCAGCCTGTGTCAATATCAGTGAAATCAATCAAGTCCCAGGGAGACATGGATATTAAATTGTGAAAATGCTCGATATCCGCCTTATGATACTGATACATTTCACGCGTCAAGTTAGGGAGTTTACCTGGCGATCCCCGAATTCTAAACGTCACCATATTGTGATCAGAATCACCAAGACCTGGTTCAACCTTGACGTCGCAAAGGCGATCTGGTCGAGACGTGAAGATCAGATCAAGAATTGTGTTCGACGAAAAATCGTTGGAAGATCGGGTCACATTTTGCACTAATTGGTCGATACAAAAAGCATCAGCCAAATTCTCTAACGATGACTTCAATCCGCTTGAGTAACTGGGGGTCCAGTCGATGTTAAAATCACCCAGTAGGATAAAACTAGCATATCTGTCTAGGTCAAGGGTTGCCAAAGTTGCCTCCAAGGCGTCAATGCCAGCAAGGTCAGATGGTGGTCGGTAATAGACCCCACATAGCCACTGCTCGGATCCAATAGATAATTGTGCAAAAACGATCTCCGCACCAACGTCAGTTGGCAAATCCACAAATATTGGTTTGAGCACATTTGAAATCACCAGCATTACCCCGCCACCGTGCCGATTCCTATCCTTCCGAAAGACAGTATAATTGTCATTAATTATCACAGAAGACGGCACTAAAGTGTCCAGCCAAGTTTCAGTCACAGCGATCACGGCCATCTCCATTGATGTGCACAGTGCTTCGAATTCAGCCATTTTGTTTTTCAAACTCCGCGAGTTCAAAGAGGCACAACGGAGTGTTTGAGTGCCAACATTGGGAACAGAACAGTCATGAATGTTATAAGGTAAGTCTTGATCCGATCTTGTGCTGGAAATAGATGCAGATTCAAAAAAGGAGTCGGTGAAATTTGGCAAAGAGCATGCAACACAGTTCCAAGGCTCGTCCGGCCGGCCATACAAACGTGCATATTCAATGTTTGACAAACCTTGGCACTTTGTATGAAACCATGACTGGCAGCTGGCGCAAAGAAGACCAGTTTGGTTGGATTTCACTGGTTTTATGCATGTTCCACACGGATATTTGATAGGTCCAGGGTTGATCTCAACGTCCCCACAGGACAACAAAACGAAGAAAATAGCACGATACACAGTAGAACGCTTAGCGATACAATGTTCCTGTGTCCGCAGGTGATGATGCGTATAGCACGGTGAACAATTGCATTTTGGTTACTCCCGACTCCAATCCATCGTCCTTGTACGAAATCAAGCCCGTTAAAACTCACAAAATCATGAATGTTGACCAAAAAATGTCCAGTAGGATCTACGGGGTTATAGCTTGGTTGTGGTACTGATTTTAAGGCAACAGGATGTAAACGAATAACCAAAACTGTAAAGAATTGTAGGAGCGAAACCAAGCTCAACCTAACGTCCGCCATGATGCGTCCGAATTTGAATACATTTTCAAAGCGAACAGAGAAAACTGGCAGCGGGACTCGAACCTGCGAATTCCGGAATACCGTACCGGCGCTCTAGAGGGTTCAATTATTCCCCTCTGTAATAGATCCTCTACCTGCCTGCTGATCTCTTCCTGATTACATGTTGGATGCCGACGCGGTCGCTCCTTGACTGGCTGGGCATCGCCTGTGTCAATATCAGTGGCGGATCTACGGGGGGGGGGGGGGGGGGGGGGGGGTTGGGGGTTTAAACCCCCCCCCCCCCTTGGGCTGAGAAAAAAAATAAAAATAACCAGTGTCGGGTGTCGAAAATTCGGCACGCTGGGGTGTGCAGGCCAATCACCTCAGGTAAACCCCCCCCCCCCTTAGTTAAAACCTAGATCCGCCCCTGAATATGGTGCTTGACCCAGTCGCATTTGCCAATGTCCTGATCGTCCCTGGAAAATACCTCTTGGAAATCAGTCAAAAGCCCGGCCACCGCATCATGATGCTGAGAACTTAAGCAGTCCACGCTGAGCCTCCAGAGGTCCATCAGATGGTCAGGGTTGAATATCCGTAGAGCTACCTTACCCTCGGCCCTGGTCCTCACAACCATCCTCGCTAGCACCAGTCCTCATTTGGCTAATTCCTCATTTTCCTCCGCCGGTTCGATGATGCCTAGCTCACTTGACTATGGCTTCGTGACCGGGTGGTACGACTGTGTCTTCGGCCACTGTTACCCGGGCACACAGCGGTGTCCCTCATCGTGAAGTACACTTAATGTGTTCCCCATGAAGCACCAGTTCCCAGGTCCGAAAGTCTAGCGTCCCTCCAGTTGGCAGCAAGAAGTCCATACCCAGGATTCCCTGGACCTTAACCTTTGCGAAACTGCTCGAACCTGGCAAGAGGTACTTCCTATCCGGAACGTCTCCATTGGCGTCCCGTCCGCTTGTAACACTCTAATTCCATCTTGGGAGAGCTGGGGCATCATGGCTGACAGGATCTGGCAGTAAATTTCGTCTGAAATTATTGTATCAGTGGTACCCGTATCTACCAAGAAAGTGACCACCGTGGGTTGGCGAAACTAGCGGTGCAAATATCTCCCTGATGGCCTCTGAACATGGTCGCTTCCATCTAGATGGCAGGCTACTTTTGTCCCCCGGTTGGTCCTGGTGTACCTCCATAGACATCTGGGTTGGCTGGTGATAGTTTAACCAGTTCCGAAGGTTGCTGTTAATGTTGGTGCCCAAAGGGCACTCCCAACAAAAATGCCACCTTTTCTTACAGGCAAAGCAAATATCCTCCGGGGTCGCTAGCCTCTTCTTCCGGAAGCCTCCTCTGCTATTTTCGCTCCCCGGTTGATTGACGGGTTTGTCAGTCCTTGCTTCTGGCACCGGATCTTGTTTCTGTAGTTGCCCAGCCAGCTGTCTTTGAATTTCCTCACGGAGACACTCCCGAAACTCCTCCTCAAAGCCCATCCTGCAGGTCTTCTTCTTGTCTGGTAAGGGCCTCATATTACCTCGCTGCTCTTCCATCTTCTCAAAGTTCTCCATGGCTAGTGCTGCCTGGATAGCCTCATCAAGGCTCGTTGGCCTCGCTCGGAAGATTCCCCTCGCGGATAGACTGCCCTGTCACGGCATTCCCGTGCCCCGTGCAAGGCAGTCCCTCTCTGACTCGGTAAATTCTGGATACGGTAGGGCTGCCAGTTCCCGAATGGCTTGCCCCAGTTCTTGTATTGTTTCATTTTGACCCTGACGTCTGTTACGCAACTTCATGAGGAATTCTCCGCCATCTATCCCTGGCCGAAACGAGCAATGAGCAGTCGCATCATCAGCTCGGCGTAGCTATAGGGTTATTCCCCTCCATTGCCATGGCAATTTGCTAACACCTTGAGTGCTGGCCCCTTCAGACTTGCAGCCAGGAACACAGCTGCCTCCTGGTCGTCCCAACCGTTGGCCGATCTGCAAGACTCAAAGTGGCCCTTGTAGTCAATCCAGGGTTAATAATAATAATAATACAAGCATTTGTAAAGCGCCATCTATCTATGTAGACATATTCCGAGGCGCTTGAAGAAAAGAAACTGTCCAGAACTCTACAAATAATTAAATATACATGTACATGTATGTATACTTGAAACAAAACCAGCAATCTAATTATAAGTTGAGTTAAACAGGAATGTTTTAAGAAGGCATTTGAAGGTATGTAAAGATTGACAGCTACGAATTTCCTGAGGCAAAGAGTTCCATAGAGTGGGCACCGTAACTGAGAAGGCATAGTCCCCATACGATGTTCTAGTTCTTGGTGTCACAAGAAGATGTTTGTCAGATGACCTTAGGTGGCGATTAGGGGAATACTGGGTGAAGAGATCCTGCAGATATGTTGGTGCGCTGTCATTGAGGGCTTTCCAGGTAAGTAGGATTATTTTGAAGGCAACCCTCTGTTTGACTGGAAGCCAGTGAAGATTTCTCAGGACTGGAGTAATGTGGTCAAATTTCCGTGTTCGGGATAAGACACGAGCCGCAGTGTTTTGAACATGTTGAAGTTTGCACATGAGAGTGTTGGTGATTCCAAACAGAAGTGAGTTGCCATTATCCAACCTTGATGTCACGAGAGCATGGATAAGGATGGCAGCCGACTCATCAGTCAGGATTCGGCGGATGCTGTTGATGTTTCTAATATGGTAGTATGACGTTTGGCAAACTTTCTTGACATGCGATTCCATTGACATCGTGCTGTCAAACATGATGCCAAGATTACGTGCAGTCGTAGAACGTTGAATATTAGAAGTCCCAAATTGCATCTGGTTGCATCTGATTTTATCCTGGCTACGTTTGGAAGTGATAATTAGAAGTTCGGTCTTGTCGTCGTTAAATTTTAATTTATTCCTGGTCATCCATTGCTTAAGATCACAAACACATTGTTCAATACGCTGTCTCACGGAATGTTCGTCGTCTTGGTTTCCTAGATGAAATGATCCATATATCTGTGTGTCGTCTGCATAGCAATGAACTTGAAGTTGATGCCTCCGTACAATAGCGGCAATAGGCTCGGAGTATATTGTGAAGAATAAGGGACCTAATACTGATCCTTGAGGGACGCCAGAAGAAAGTGAGATGGGAGATGATAAAGATCCATTGATGTTCACAGTCTGTGTTCGATGACATATATATGATCTAATCCATTGCAGGGCTGGACCAGTAACACCGATGGACTGAAGGCGGTGGAATAAAACATCATAGTCTATAGTGTCGAATGCTGCAGAGAGATCAAGGAGAACAAGGAACACACCACGCTTATCGTCAACTGCCCGGAGAATATCGTTCTTAACTCTTAGAAGAGCAGTCTCTGTTCCATGATGTTTTCTATACGCAGATTGCAATGGTTCATGTAGATTGTGTTCAGTCAGATGATCAGTAATTTGGGAATAAACAACCTTCTCCATTACTTTGGATATGAATGAAAGGTTGGATACGGGACGAAAGTTCTTGAGGTTTTCAGGATCGAGGGTGGGTTTCTTCAGCAGAGGAGTCACCAGGGCATTTCTAAATTGCTGTGGGAATTTAGAAGATTGAAGAGACAGGTTGACAATTTTGGAGATAACTGGAGTCAAAATATTCAGATTGTTCTTTAGGAGCCAGGTAGGAATTGGATCCAAATCGCACGTCTTTGATGGTGATGATTTGATGATTTTCCTGATTTCCTCATCCAGAGCTGGTGTGAATTCTTCCAATGGTGTAATATCAGAGTGAGATGACTCGGTGGTATACGGCTGCATACAATCTAGATCGCGGTCAAGATTATTACGAATGTTCCGAATCTTTGTTATGAAATAATCACTAAAAGTTGTCGCCAATTCCTGTTTATTGTCGTGTGTGGGTAGTTTAGTTTTTCCTTTGTTGTGGAGTAGAGATTCAACAATGTTGTAGAGCTCTCTCTGGTTCCCACAGCTGGCTAGTTTTTCTTTGAAGTATGATGATTTGGCACTGTTGATCATATTAACAACACAGAGTCGTTGCGCTTTAAATTGGTTTCTATCAGATTCTGATCTGGTTTTCCTCCAGCGTCTCTCCAATTTCTTGCGGTGTCTCTTGGCATCGGCAATCTCCGGGGAATACCATGGATTGGCTGGTCTAATGGTAATACAGCGAGTTTTCAGTGGAGCATGCTTTTCCAGAATAGACTTCAGTGTGGGTTGCTTGCCATCAAATCGGTCCGGGATTATCCTAGGCTTTTTCGGCCGGTTCCCAACTCGCTCGCTGAATTCTCCTTCTCCCTCAAGTCTCCTCTCCCGTTTGAGTGGCCATGGGGTGGCCAAGGAATCCTTTTGTCCTGTTGAGTTCTCTTCAGGAGGAGGCGTATCGCCTCCCACCTCCAGCTGCCTTGGATTAGCTTCTGTGACGGAGGTGGTGTACCCTGGGTGCTCACTTTCACGGGTTCAGGAGGCTTATGGGTGCCTCCTGTAGCCTCTGCTTTCCAGGCACCAGAGTTGCCATCGGGCTTCTGCTTAAGCCTCCACATGCTGTCTGTCCTGTGTTTGCAGCCACCAGGGGCATCGTTGGCCTAGATGCCATCGACGCAGTTGTGGTAGTGGCTAGCCTTTTCGCGGTGCCTCTAGAACAAGAACAAATACAAGAGGCACACCCCGAACTATCCTGCTTCTGAATTGCGGGCGTTTCTTCTGTGGCCGGCGTCCACAGTGCCCAATGAAGTGGCCTCAAAGATGGTGTCTCTCTACCCACATCCTGAGTTCCAAGAGCCTGATCCTTCCTCGTACCTCCCACATGTCCCCTGCAGCTTGACGTAGCCTCTTGAGGCCGCACCCCAGAAGCATATCCCGAAGAGGTGACCGTACCCCCATGTCTTGTTGTCGTGATTTTCTTGCAGCATGCTTCCCTCCTTCTGTAGGTGACCAAGGGATCGTCTGCCACATCTCTTCCAATTTCCTCATCCTTTCTTTCAGGTACGTGATCTGAAAATCCATATTCTGATTCTCCTCGTACAGATCCTCCAACCGATCTTCCTTGTGTTGTACTTCTATTCTAACTGACTAATCTCCTCCTGGAGTTCCACTATCAGTTTCTCTCTCTCCGAGGCTCCCATGCCTCCTCCCGCTCCGCCTACAGAGTTGTCACGCTGGGCCATCTCTCAGGTGGCTCCTGCGGATTTTCCGGAGAGGGATAGCGTTGCTCCAGGCCCTGCAAGATTACCGCAACGTGGGTCCGGTTTGCCACGTGGTGGATTTTTTCCAGTTTCGCCCTGCCGTCCCTCGACGCTCGGCGCAGAAGTCCTAAGATCCCCAGGTATCCGATGAGTATGAGGAGGCTAATGATGACCAAAACCAGGCACGCCAGTAGCAGTCCAAATAGGGTCCAAAATGAGAGTCCCATTAGCGAAGTCCTTATCCTACCCCGAGAGTGCAGCTAGTGCTCCTCGATGTCCTAAATCATCTGGCGGTGTGGCCAAGCCAAAGTAAATCCCACCGCTGCCACCATTTGTGGCGGAACCCGGCCCTGTAGAAGGATCCGGACCGCTCCAGCCTTCGCTCCAGCCTTCGCTCCAGCCTCCTAGTTGCCTCCCTGGCACTATCGTGCTTCGCTCCAGCCTCCTAGTGTTGCCTCCTAGGCACTAGCGTGCTTTGCTCCAGTCTCCTAGTTGCCTCCCTGGCATTAGCGTGCTTCGCTCCAGCCTCCTAGTGTTGCCTCCTAGGCACTCGCGTGCTTCGCTCTAGCCTCCTAGTGTTGCCTCCAAGGCACTAGCGTGCTTCGCTCCAGCCTCCTAGTTGCCTCCCTGGCACTAGCGTGCTTCGCTCCAGCCTCCTAGTGTTGCCTCCCAGGCACTAGCCTTAGGCGCTCCCCGGGACCAACGAAACTCACGTTGTCCTAGAGATTTCCGGTAAGAGAGGGCTCGCACGCGACGCGCCCCCTATTTATACATGCTCGGGGTCGCCGCGTGCACCAATAAACTCACACTTGCACACGGCCTGCGCTCGTCCTCTACTGCGGATGTAATAACAATAACAATTTACTGCAATGAACTTTCAGACTAAGAACGCCCTCACGTGACGAGACCAAATCCGTTACAATACTTTGTTTTTACGAAGATCTGAACCATGAAACGGCCATAAATATGGATAATGAATTCAAAATAAATTGTACAATAAATGAAAACATGCATGAGTGTCTAAATATTAAAGAACAGTTGAAAAAAATTTTTGAACTGAGCGTCAGGTTTGCAACGTGATTGGCTCATTGTCGGGAAGACAAAGCCCGGCCCCCATGCGCGCGCTGCCTTTTACTGCATATGGTCTACGCTATTAAGACTGGCGCGTGAACCACCAGAACAATGGCGAATGACGTACGTATGACGTGCTAGACTTTTTCGTTCTCCTTTTCCCTAATTTGATTTATCGTTCACATTTTGTAAATTGAAATGAAAAATAATGCGTTGACCATGGTTGGGTAGGAAACACGCCTGAAATAAAACACAGGTGACTTCTTTTCTGGTTTTAGTGGGCTCTAGGCCGTTTATTCCTGGGCTTTCTGACAACTATCGTTACACCGGGCCACCGCGCCCCCTCTTGGGTGTACTGGTGCGAAACTCATCGGCCGTCTCCGCACATGGTCCCGCCCCCGCTGCCTCGGCAGACGCGGCTCGGCGACGTTCCGAGTGGAACGAAGTGTCTGCCCCGCCGCCGTGCACAGCGCAGGGCGGTTTACCGTCCCCCCCTCCCCCACTGGGTGTATAGACTAATCCAACGAGCAAAATTAGAAGCCATCTTTGGGTACCCTATCGGGCGGTACTGCGCTCGCGCGCGCGTCATGCGCTTTCTTACTTTTGAGGCGCGTGTTTACTTTGGCAATCCTATTGGTCAAAGGCGCAACGAGTGCGCGCATATGACGAGCGCGCGTGTATGCTACCGCTCGATTGGGTACCCAAAGATGGCTTCTAATTTTGCTCGTCGGATTAGTCTATACCGGTTCAAAATTCATAGGCCGTCTTTGAACGAGTCTCCGCCCCCGCTGCCCCGACAAACGCAGCTCGGTGACGCTCCGGGTGGAACGAGACGTCTGCCACGCCACCGTGCACAGCGCAGGGCGGTTCCCCGTGGGGCCCAGCGCCCGGCACACTGGTACAAGGGCTGCTGGGTGTCCCAAAGTGAAGCCCCGTCCCCGCCACACCGACCGGTGTGACTCGGCAACGTTCCGGGTGGAACGGAACGTCTGTCACCTCGTCGTCGACGGCGTGGGACGGTTCACCGAGGGACCTATAGCTAGTCTGGGGGGAGTTGGTGCAAATGCAACATGGTATGTGACTGAAACGCCCACCCTGGTCTACCCCAGGTTAACCTACGCTCCGTGGAGCCCTATCCCAGCCTGTGTCCGCGCCGTGTGGTGAATCGGACACCAGACTATCCCTGCCCAGTGTATTCATGACCAAAACAACTCGGAGTTTTACCTTCTTTTCTCTTTCCAGACATCCCACCGCTGCCACCAATGTAGCGTTGACCGTGGTTGGGTAGGAAACACGCCTGCAATCAAACACAGGTGACTCCTTTTCTGGGTTTTAGTGGGCTCTAGGCCGTTTATTCCTGGGCTTTCTGACAACCATCGTTACACACCAAACTGCGACGAGCACATTCCTTGTTGCTCGAGGCAACGGGCCACGGCGCATGCGCCGTCCGGCAACGGGTCTCCCTAGCCGACCAGCAGGAGCTCCGCTACAACAGCTCCACCGTGGTGCCGTGCTGGTGCCCTCTACCCGCCGGTCAGCCGGGGCTCCACCGCAACGGCTCCCCCGGCCCGTGGAGCCGTGCCAGCGCCCTCCGCCGACCGACCGGCACCGGCATTACAATAATATTTTGCTAACAGTTTTTATCTACCTAAAAAAAACAGCGTCAAGATAAATTATTTCAAGAAAACTACTCGCTTTACACGTTGAAGCTCCTATTCGAGGTGCCCGGAAGTTCGGTTTCTCATAAACTCTCGTACGTTCTCGATGAGCCCAGTCTACAGCAAATTCATGGGGAAAATGTCTGAAAATGAATACCTGGTCACTATTTTGAAAAGCGTTATATGAGAGAGTGGTTGTGACGTAGACCCAGTAACTGGAGTGCTAGAACTAAGTCAAGATTTGAAGAAAAAAATATATAGTTCTAGCGCCCCAGTTACTGGGTCTACACTCGAGGTGAATGTATCGTAGCTTTCGCGTTATTGTCCTCGTTTATTTTTCATCGTCGCAGACCGCTGTGTGAGTTTGTATCAGTTACTTTGATTTTACGATTTTAATGTGGACTGTGGGAACATCACTTGAAAAACGCATGTATGCATTATTTTTTAGTAGTATAGAAGAAGCGACTCGCTCCTTATTCCAAAAGTCTGATGAATTAATTACTTATCGTGAACCGACTTTTGTTTTTACCTTCGATTTCTCACTGGAAAGCTAATAACATTGTATGGCAAAAAACATTGCAATTCGGGTTTCAATTTTTTATTTTTTGAGGTGCCACAATTGAGCCCAAAGCACCGCGGACATAGCAACTCAAACGCAAAACAACTCGACAAAAAGTTGGGAAAAATCCAACAAACAATTTTAGGCATGCCCATCTATTCGTAAAAACGGTGACGAATTGTGTTATCAAAAACATGAGATTTTGCATAGAGATTTTTGTGAAAAGCCAGCCGTAAAATAGAAACAATTACCAGAATTTAACACAGAAAAGGTACTAGCCATTAAACACTTTACTATGGACTAAACTTTGCATGCATACACCATTACTAACCTTATTCATATGCATTTAGTTCTAAATACCCATAAATATTGGTTTGCCTTTTAAACGCTCGAATATGATCATAAGTGACATCAACCAAACTTTATTCGTTCAACACACATTCGGAATTCAACGCACATTTTTGTACATATAAAATTGGTACGTCGGAATAACTAGTTTGCATGCAATAAATGTAAATCGAAACCGTTTACTTACATATTAAGGAGGTACATCAGACTGACCTTACCTGACCTGACCTGACCTGACCTGACCCGGACTGGACTGGACTGGACTGGACTGGACTGGACTGGACCGGACCGGACCGGACCGGACCGGACCGGACCGGACCGGACCGGACCGGACCGGACCGGACCGGACCGGACCGGACCGGACCGGACCGGACCGGACCGGACCGGACCGGACCGGACCGGACCGGACCGGACCGGACCGGACCGGACCGGACCGGACCGGACCGGACCGGACCGGACCGGACCGGACCGGACCGGACCGGACCGGACCGGACCGGACCGGACCGGACCGGACCGGACCGGACCGGACCGGACCGGACCGGACCGGACCGGACCGGACCGGACCGGACCGGACCGGACCGGACCGGACCGGACCGGACCGGACCGGACCGGACCGGACCGGACCGGACCGGACCGGACCGGACCGGACCGGACCGGACCGGACCGGACCGGACCGGACCGGACCGGACCGGACCGGACCGGACCGGACCGGACCGGACCGGACCGGACCCGACCCGACCCGACCCGACCCGACCCGACCCGACCCGACCCGACCCGACCCGACCCGACCCGACCCGACCCGACCCGACCCGACCCGACCCGACCCGACCCGACCGGACCCGACCCGACCCGACCCGACCCGACCCGACCCGACCCGACCCGACCCGACCCGACCCGACCCGACCGGACCCGACCCGACCCGACCCGACCCGACCCGACCCGACCCGACCCGACCCGACCCGACCCGACCCGACCCGACCCGACCCGACCCGACCCGACCCGACCCGACCCGACCCGACCCGACCCGACCCGACCCGACCCGACCCGACCCGACCCGACCCGACCCGACCCGACCCGACCCGACCCGACCCGACCCGACCCGACCCGACCCGACCCGACCCGACCCGACCCGACCCGACCCGACCCGACCCGACCCGACCCGACCCGACCCGACCCGACCCGACCCGACCCGACCCGACCCGACCCGACCCGACCCGACCCGACCCGACCCGACCCGACCCGACCCGACCCGACCCGACCCGACCCGACCCGACCTGACCTGACCTGACCTGACCTGACCTGACCTGACCTGACCTGACCTGACCTGACCTGACCTGACCTGACCTGACCTGACCTGACCTGACCTGACCTGACCTGACCTGACCTGACCTGACCTGACCTGACTCGGACTGACCTGACCTGATGACCTGACCTGACCTGACCCGACCTGACTTGACTTGACTTGACTTTCTATTTTTAATTTTTCTATTATTTCATTTTGTTTATTTGTCTAGTTGTCTATTTTTTAATCTTCATTTTTTTTTTCACGGTTGCATAAAACGGTTGTGCTACATTGTATGACAGGAGAACTTTTTCGGATACACTGTGTGAAGTAAATAACTCAAAAAGGCAAGTGTTGGTCTTGATCTTAGAAGAACCAGAGGTATAAATTCGACGTTTCAGTCAATATGCTGTGATCGTCATCGGGTGAATACCGAGACTAATGCTACTTGCCCAACTGCGTTAGCGTGCGTGATCTTGCGAATTTATGCGCTAATTTTTGTCCGCCAAAATGTACGATATTTTGCGGTATTTGCAAATTTTGCAATTTGTTGCGATTTTTTGCAAAATGCTGTTGCCCACCGGCGCAACGAGCGCAAGAATTGCAGATTGTGCTACCTTGCCCTGCATTGCGCTCGTTGCACATGCTTGATAACGCTTGTATACTGCTTGCGATGCATTGCGATGCATTACGAAAGACGTCTATGGGCAGCTTGGCTTGCGCTATTTTGCGCTATTTTTGGGCAGTTTCCAAACTAGCGCAACAGCTTGAGAAGCCATTTCGCAAGCAAAATTTGCGCAAGCTTTCGTAAAAACGCTTGCCCACTGCTGTGCTACTTGCGCTATTTTTGGCTTCGCAAGCTGGCGCAAGCAGTTTCGCAAGCTAACGCAGTTGGTGTGCAATGTACATTAGAGTTTTAACCCCTTGCGTCCGGATGACTATACACGTAAAAAAATACCACCTAGCCCGATGACGTCTATACACGCAATCTCTGCATTATAAATTTGTTGGATTAATGTGTTTGTTACGCTTGGCTGCACAAGCCTCTTGTGTCCGTTTCGCTTGGCTGCACAAGCCGACAAGTCACCCCTGCGCCCCATTATAACACCCGTACTCAAGGGGTACGGTTTTAAGAGACCCCTCTCTAAAAACCCCGGGTCAGGTCAGGTCAGGTCAGGTCCATTGCGAATTGGTGAAGTCATGCAACAAGTTAGAGGAGTGGCATCCTTAACTATAATAGAAGTGAAGTGTGAAACAGAGGAAATCCCTGTACAAAGTCTCATTGTGGAATTATAATTCCAGGAAAGAGGATCTGGGTACAGGTGACTCATTGTCTGAGGAAGATGTGTGTGACTGTAAATAGAGAAGAACCATTAATCAATCAATAACTTTGGGTGTAGATGACCGTCAGTCTGTGAAGAAGTAATGGCGACCGTCATAGAAGACCTGTTGGTCAGCAACAGAGCGGACCTCGGGTACACATAACACGTCAAGGGGAAGTTGTAATTGCCGTAGATTAAGGCTATACATGTATAAACTAGACAAGCCGGTATAACATTTACCATGAAAATTATCGGTGAGAGAGTGATTGTACGGATGAGCCCAACTCTTCTCCAACCAAATAAATAATGTTGTTCTGTTATGTATTGGCACAAAGAGTGTTTTTAAGCCCATGCAGTTGAGATATTTCAAAGATATAGGTAATTGCCACCTTTCTCAAGGATTGTGAGCTTCGAAATCTCCGCGTTTTGAATAAAATGGCCATGCAAATGGCCTATACTGAGCAATATAGCGAGGAGATCGTTTTTACAGAATGGATCGGCTCTGCAGGATTTAAACCATTGCTATGACGTCACACTATTGTTCAAAGTGTGGATTCGGAACTACGAATCTGTTATACTGGTCAAAAAGTGTGGATTCGGAACTACGAATCTTTAGTAAAGTGTTATTCATTTCCTCAATCCTAATCCAGAGCTTGATTACGTAAGAGCCTAGAAAAACTCCTCTATGTAAATTACGTCTCTTAATGGCCATGATACGAGATGTGCATTCCTTTTCATCTTCACTCAACTGGATAGTTAATGACAATACATGTACTTCTGTTGACGCAATGGTTTAAGTCAGAGAATACACTCGCAAGTGTGGATTCGTAATTTAAGAATTCACTCGGCGCGAAGCGCGTTTCTCGTATATTCTCCTTAACATAGTAAACTACTTTTTATTAGAGAAATATCACCCCAAAGTTACCAGTCACCCTCTACACATTATTCCTATTATTCTTTATTATCCAATTTGGGGACATTGTTTTGTCGACAGCTCATAAAAACATATATTTTCTAAACAATACAAATGGGTATATTAAAATAAACAAAAGTGAAAATATAAATGCATTCAAATCGGTTAAAAAGTATACACAAATATAAAAAACAAGGTTAAGAAATAAAGACCACTAATCACAATTCCTTCCAAACTACAAAAAAAATTAAAATTGTAAAACTGCTACTCCAAGAATATTATATATAACGCAGCCTGGTTTGCACTTTTGAAATTCATCTGGCAAAGTAGCTCATAAAGCAGCTGATATGTTGTTTAAAAAACCTGCACGTAGATTTAGTTGCAGATATCTATTAAATATACGGACAGATGAGGGAACAAAAGACTTCAAAAATTCACATTTTCACCTGCGAAAAAAGAAACCACTGAACAATTTCAAATGAAAAATAGCAATGGTGTACATAGACCTATAGCTTCGCCAACTTGGAGAGTTGGAAGTATCTTTCAGGATTTCTTTCAGAAATTTACCAATGATTTCTATGGAAGATGTACGAGTGCGTCCTATGTAATGCGTTGGCAAATGTGCATGGCCAAATTGTAAAGCGCTAAAGATGGTGTATAGGACATGTTGTCCAGATCAGGGAAACACGTTGGTTCATTGATACTGCGTCTGACCTGGCAGCACAAAATGAGCGGAAAGTCGCACGATATGGCCTTCTGAGTTACAAGCGTAAATAACAATTTATCACTTCAAAGTCTAAAATTGTGGGATCGCATTTGACAAGTCTTATTCTGTCCTATTCCAAAGTTTTAAATCTACATTCAACCTCAAAATATTCTTTGGGGTGATTTTGCTTTTTTTTTTACAAAATGTGCACAGGTCACACACTTTGAGCTTCGTTTTCTTAAAAGGAGGGGTCAAGATTAGCAACTTCAAAAGATAAAAGCGGGGCCTGGAATGAGCTACTATAATACGTAATACATCAAATTAAAGCTTATTGCACGTGTGACAGGGTACATCTTACATGCTTTCTTTAATAGGAGTGACACCCCCTTTCCCCTTTGTTTTTGGTCAGGCAACCCCCATGACACTATGCAAATTTTGGCCCATGCCACTTGCCCCAAGACAATGCTTTCTCAGTTTGCAAACCGGCAGTTGAGTGAGCACATCATATTTTCTTCGCTCCCATCTAAATTACTTCTGCCTTGAAAACCTTGGTCTGTAGACTTGGTTGTTTAAGCTTGAGTGTTTTCTATTCGCGATTTCCCTTGAACACTTTTGTTGGTATTAAATTTGGGTTTTAAATTGATTTTTAAGTTCCGGTTTTAAGTCGTTCTTTTTTTTTTAGTTTGGCTTAGACTATTTCTTAAGTTTTAGTTTTAAATAGTCTTTTTTGATTACTTGGTTCGTTGGTTTGTCTCAAAAGGTTCATAGTTACTTTGTTGGCTGATGTTGAAACTGCTTTGAATTTGCTGATGTTGAAACTGCTTTGAATTTGTAAGGTTTTGGTTCGTTCGGTCTTGGTCAGTTTGGTCTGGTTTCCAAGGGCTAGTCAGTTCATCATAACTTTCTTTTTACCCTTGATATGCAGTTTCAGTTATTGCAGAGCATTTCATTTTTGTTGTTGATCAAATCCTGTTTTGGTTTGAAATTATTCTTTTTGTTTCTATACACAGTTGATCTGTAATTATCCTTTGAGAAATAATTTTTTTTTGTGGAAATCTGGAACTGTTTTTGTTGTCTCTATTCTTAGGATTATCTCGCGATTCCTCCCTAAAAGACCCCTGTTAAGCCCCCACAGTTAAGACTTTTTTAGGTTTTTCTTTATTTATTGATCGCGATACATTTTTCCAGGTTACACACGTATTTTCAGGAAATATCATAATCTCAGTTTTCAACCTTTGCTAACTTTGCCGCACCTGTTTCACTGTGTCATTTCAGATTTATTTGTCAGTCAACTGACTAATCAGCATCAAAAACAGAATGTTGAGCTCTTTGGGCAAACTTTTAATCTTTTGTTGAAAATAATTTCTTTTCTCGTTTTAGTAGTGACAAGAAACAACACTTCTCCTGCCTGAAGCGCACAGACATGACCCCACCCCCCAAAAGACGACAGATGGATGGGACTTGACCAAAGCATGCCACGCGACAATGAGCAAAACATGCAATGGACAACCAGCTTAACTTGTTTTCATGCAATAAGCCAGTTCGGTATCTCGAGGTCAAAGGTTATTCGGGATAAAATTATTGACGTAATGTCACGGGATGTTACGCGAACGTCCATTTTGATTGAATGTAACGTGTGCGCGATGTGCGACAACCTTGCGCATTCATACGCGCGCGTTAGGTCACGGGTCATTCGGGATACTATGTCATTGTGCACATGCGCAGTTGAAATACCGAACTGGCTTATTAAAACGAAAATATGCTGGCGGCTTCACACAGGGATGTAATTCAGTCCAAAACAAGTCCCTGCAAGTCCATCACAAGCACTCCAGTAACAAGCTATTCAAATGAGCTTTGACAAAGGTATTCCTTTGTCATTGTTCATCCAGCTACTTGTGACCGGCTTTATGAAAAGACTTCTTACTGAAGTTGCGAAAGGACTTGTGAAAGGACTTGCAGGGACTCGACTACAACTCTGTCTTTACATTTCTTTAACATCGTTCCATCTGTTTATCCAAGAGTGCGCTATTTTTGTTTGGTAAAAGAATAAACTCCCTGTCATAAAAGAACAGTTACTGTACCGAAATAATTCTTCAAACTTTTGCCAAAATACACAATTCTACCTACATTTTAGTCTCAAGATTACAAACATTATTATGAATTCTATAATTTGTATTCATTATAACAACCGAGAATAGTACAATCGGTAGACATTCCTTATAGATGCCATGTTATCCTGCGGCTGCCCGATGTCACGGTAGCAGACGTCCGATAATTGGACAAAATCTGGAGGTCAGGAAGGAGTTGTCTTGCATACCGGTAATTAATCTTGGAATCTTCCCGCGAACGTCTGTTAGACTACAAGCGAAGTTTGCGTAGATTCCCACTTTGCCTGCGTCACTGTGGCAGGTCACAGTCTTGTTTCACTCGCAGGACAGTAATCAGCACAATTACCAAGTTCCGTGTTATCCGTTGTTGACTTCTTCTTTTTATTAGTATGTGATGCCACGGAAGTAGTGGCCGTTTTACTTTTTTTGGAGCGTGAACGCCGGGACGAAGCCACGCTGAATATAGTGTACAGGTAGGGGTTGAGAGACGAGTTGACGGGAAGAATAAACACCACGGTCCAGGCGTACATCTGCGGCTGGATGGTGACAGCACCACTCTGAGACAGAAGACCCATGATGATGACTGGCATCCAGCAACAGAAGTCCGTGCCTACAATCACAGCCATCCGCAGCGCCATGCTAATGTCCTCCCTGTTAGATTGGTTGATATTTGACCCTCTGACCCTGGAACCTTTTACCCTTTGGTAGGACTCCCTGACCTTGATGAAGATGACGAGATAGCACACGGCGATTACCAGGAAGCAGACGAGATTCACTCCAAGGAAGAGGACGATGGAGTAGACCCAGGCGGGTCTCTGGTCTTGCGGGACTGGAATGCTGAAACTCTGGGTACCTAGTGGGTTGCCGATGTCGCCCTCTTGCAGTTTGTAGCTAGCAGGTTTGGTGATAAGAGGCAGGCCGATACAAACATCTGACAGACCATAGATATTGGAATCTGGGTCAGAAGCAACTAAGATGGTAGGGAGACTGCTCAATATAAACGCTGCAACCCAAATTACCAAGGCAGTCACACGAGCACTTGATTTGTCCAATCTGAACTTTCCGTGTGGGAAGACTATGCACAGGAACCGGTCAAGACTAATGAGTGTGATGAAGAACACGCTTGCTTCACTGGACAACACCGACATGATACCAGCAAATTTACAAGTAGCGCCAGACCTCCAAATTGACGACGACCTGTAATACGTTTCACCAAAATAGGCATCAGCCGCCGCAACTGTGACCATATATATCCCCATGAAAAAGTCAGAAACGGCCAGGTTCAAGACGAGGAAATTGTGAACGAATTTGGTGCCGTGTCCAAGGTTCCCCTTCACCGAGGTCCAACATCGCCACGTGACTACACCAGCGTTGCCGATGAGGGCGCTCAGGCCCAGAATCCACATTGAAACTCCCAGAAACGTGTTCTGCATGAGACTTCCGCAGTTGAAGAGAGGCGACTGCTGTTCGGTGGTGAAGCAGTTCTTGGGATCAAATGATTCGAGATCGTTGAATGCACAGCACAGACGATGGTCATCAAGATATCTGCATAAGCATAATAAGTACAAATACTCAAAACTTAGGTTCACAGACAATTATAATTAATGTCCATTTTCGGCATCATTTTGTCTTCAGAGTTTTAAGAACGTACAATTTCAGTATGGCCAAGTTAAATGCACGGAACATAATACTAAATACACCCAAACTTAACTAAAAGCAAAGGAACACTAAATATATAACTATACATATGCAATTTTGGTACGTTTTCAAGCTATAGAGGAAGAACGATGTACAATTTTGATTATACAACAAATTTTAATTGGCGTCACTTACAACGTTTGAAGTTTTCTAAGATCCAGGGCAGCTTTTGGGTGAATTCTAACGGGCTTATCCCGCGGATTCCGACGCTGGCCAGGAATCAACACCCTGAAAAGAAATTTTAAAAATAACCTCTTTCAATTTACATGTGTGATTTTAAACTGCTAAATTCGATTGGAAAAGCTAGAAAATTTAAGTTTTCATTTAACGTTTAAGGAAACTGCACTATTTGCGTGAAGGAAACAGTTAAAAAGATTAGTTAAAACAACAAATGATTGTAGAAAGGGGAGGGAAGGGGGAGTAAAGGGAACACTCCCACCCCCCAAAAAAATGTCACAAACGGAGAAAATAAAAGTATTATTCAGAAAAATATTGTGAGCCCCCCCCCCCCCCCCCTGTAACATCCAGTCCCACCCACACATTCCCCTATGGAGAGAGCCCTGGCTACGCCGCTGGAAGACGACCATACTTGCACCCAGCTGACTACAGATATACATATAGTCAGCTGGGGAAAAATGTGATTGTTTTTCAGTCAAATCTGATTTGGTTTTTTTCACAGTGCAATATTTAATTACAAAAGTGGTTATTCTACCTGATTTTAGAGTTTTGGGCAGCACAGCAACACATAGCAGTATACTTCAACCTGGCGGGAGCATGGAGGTTTTCAATATTGCATCACTATGTTAAGCACATTTTGCTGCTGAAGTTAGCATGTGTTTTGCTGTGCTGACTGCTTACTATACAAAATGGACGTATAGACTCCGTCACCAAAATATCGGTGCTTTATCACTGATCTGTATTTAACCTGGATAGCGCATTGGCTGTTCAAGTTGAAGCCACCGACCACCATGTTAACACTCCCAATAAAATGGGTTTGTCAGCCTTGTCCCCAGGGTCTACATTCACCCTCGTTATTAATATGACAGCTACTGGCTTCAGTCACCTGTACTGAGCTATGAGCGCAACGGTCAATGAGCTGTCCAGTTTATATAGAGATCAGTGTGCTTTATAGACGAATCCCGAATTGACAAAGATAGCACCCATCAACGCACTTCCTGGTTTGAAAGCGATGTTTTCTGTAAATAGCTTACGATGCTAAACGTGCGCTGGGCTGCCATTTACGGCATGATTCATTCATGCATGAATGGATTTGTTGAATAGCAATTTTTGTTTAGCGCGGAGATCCTCGCTTTTAACCCGGAAGTGCGAAGATGGTTTTGGAGATAATGTAAAATTAATCTGTGGGCAATACTGAAATAAGCTGGACATTAACTTACAACGTTCTAAGTTCTCCCAGCCCAAAGAATGCAAACTCCTCAATTTCTTGGAGGGGAACCTCAGAAATAACACTGCAGAGATTAAGAATGCAAGCAAGCGAGAAAACAAATGATACAAACAATGAATTGATACTGACGTCGTGATGGCCATCCAATTACGTTTTAAACCAGCTTGATATTGTCTTAAGTTCATGAACCCGAGCACGTGATCACTGTGCAAACATGGGCTATAGGCATCAGAGGTTCGGCTATGGCATTTACCGGAGTGAGGTTTGAACCTGCGACCATCGGTTCGCCCTATCTACGCTATATCAACTAAACTATTTTGCCCTAACTCCTGATAGCTCTAGAGTCGAAGCTAGATTTTTGCACATGCAATGTAGGTCTCCCAATACAATACAGTTTTAACTTTACTGCCCGGGTACCTCTTAAAGAAAGCCAATCCCAAAAGATTAAATCTTTGAAATTTCTGTTCATATTGTTCGTAAAGGTCCGCACGTTAATACTACCACATCGGTGCATCAATGCAGCGGGATGTGTGTGCAGTGAGCTCTATCTAACAGCTTTACGGTGTATTTTCGCAAACAAGCGTCATAAACGTTCATCTGTTTTGTTTGTCCATGTATCCTGGTTTTCATTTTGAAAATTCCTTTAATGACATTCAAAAACTATATTTTTTATTGTCTGAACAATTTAAAAGTAAGATGTTAATTCGGTTACGGGTACTCTATTCTATAATCTGGAACCTGTTCCTGACATTATTACTCGGGTACTGGTTACTCGGGTACTGGTTACTCGGGTACCGGGTTCGGATGCACAGCATTTGTATACATTGGAACATCTTTTGACACTGGAGGATTCAGGACTCTTAGGGTTAATTAAAATAATGTGTACAAGTCACAGAGTTCCTGTAGGGAGAGCCTTGTTGGGTACTCACGCAATGGGAACAACTGTACCCCACAAGTTGGTCTTTTTGTAACTGTATCCCACAGGATAATGGGAGAACAATGCAAATCCAATACTCCAAGAACTGTGGTGTTCAATTAACACCATGTGGTGTTTATATTGGACCACTTGCTCAATATAAACACCACATGGTGTTAGATTAACACCACAGTTTTTGTAGTGCACTCAACGTTTGAGTTTCTCTGTGCGTTAACGCCAGCGTTGAAGCAAGACTGGTTCCTGGATTGTATTTTACTTTGGAATTAAAATTCTTCAAACTACTAAGAGGTTAAAGTCCTTTTCAAAGAAAAATTGCCTAAAGCCCTCTTCACACAACACACAAAAATGTGCAATGTTTCAGACTCCACTTACGAGCGCCGATTTTGGCCACCGGTAAGCAACATTCGCAAGCTTTCACGCGACATGAAATAGAAAGCTGACAGACATTCCTTGAGACGATCGCACGCATTTGGCTGGTTCCCACTACACCGGACATGAAATGGAACTTAAACTAGTACCAGTATTGCAGCCCGCGAAATGACGCTATTTCAGCATGCATGCCATGCAGCGCGCGAAACATCCAGCTCAAGAGGATCTGAAAAAGTATCCCCATTCTCACCACACTCCCGCAAAGTTTTTCTTTTGGTCCACTATATTTGACACCAATACCCACGTCGAAAAGACATCCCCGTGAATATATAAAGAGGAAATGGACACATCAAGAAACTTCAACCATTGTACAAGTTTTGAATAACACAAGTCAATGGATTTGAAGCGTCACTGAATCATTCTTAACATCACAACATCACAACAACATAACATCCAACAACATAACATCACAACAACAAGCACAACATCAAAACATAAAGAACAGCAACGCACGTTGGCGCTGCACTGAAGTTCGACAAAAGGTACATCGCGCGTGGAAGGTTTCGGCGCATGCGCATAGGGGCCGCCTTCGCACGGGTCGTCGTTCATTTGACAAGGAATCGTTTCACACACGGTTTGGCATGCATTCCTTGCGAAATCTTCCGCTAGCGGAAGATTTTGTCGTAGGTCTTGACCTCCTCCAAAATCTCTCAATGTTTGAGAGAAACTCGCAAGGAATGTTGGTCAGTCTCAAGCATTGGTTTTCTTTCACACGATGGCCATTTTGTAACATTTCTCAATCACTGCGAAAATCTCTGAATCGTTGCAATTGTTTTGTTTGCGTCATGTGAAAAGGGCTTAAGAAAACAAATACAAAAGACAGGAACTAAAATTAAAACACAATAGGCCTATGACGGATTGAGCTCAAACTTTCATAGGTTTGTTATTTTATGTATTTTGTTGAATAACACCACGCATGCACGCTGTCTGCAACTGTGTTGTTAACTCTACCAGTGCTATATCCTACATTTCTGTCATCTGGTTAATTTCCCTTGAAAATGGAGAACAAAATACAAAACACATCAACAAGAGCGAAACTCCCATATCCAACAGGTACCATCAGATGTACAGCAGTCGTGTCCATTGTAGACGGTATGAACATTCAGTGAAAGAGCTTTTTAAGACACATCAGTCTTTTCAAGTCGTCAACTAGAAATCTCACAAGTTGTAAAACATGTCGCTGAAGGACTGAATAAAACAGTGGCCGTGTAGCTTCATGTCATACTATTCTACACAATCTGTTTAAACGAAAACACGAACTTACATTCCTTGCAGGCTCCCCAACTCTTTGAAAGCCTCCTTCTGTATGACGGTGAGCTCATTCTGGGATATATTTCTACACAAAAGATAGCGAATATGCAGTGTTGCAAATTAAATTCAATTACCCTTTGTGCTTGGATTCCGACATCATTAAGAATAAGCTTGTTCAGTACCTCAAAGGTCAAAGGTTATTCGGGATAAAATTGCCGACGTAATGTCACGCCATGTTACGCAAACGCCCATTCTGATTGAATTTAAAGGGACACATTGCTTTGGATTTTGCGATTTGGGCTATAAAACTAAAATGGATATGGTTGGGAAGCTTTTTTAAAAGTAGAATATAAAGATTCACATAACTATCCCTTCAAATTGCGTGGTTTTTGTTTAATTTTGTGACAAATAAGGGTCCGCCATTTTGTAGAACCAAATTTTTGACTCCATAAAATGGCGGACCGTGTTCACCAGTCGTATTTCCAGTCGTATCTGGTTGAAGTACGTTCTGTTGATCCATTTTTATGTACTGTGGCACGGCGCGCACGCAGCACTGGCAATATGTGTCGCGAGGTAGAGAATTGTACCTGGCGATCATCTGATAGGTTCACAAGGCCACTGCACTCACTGGCTGCGGCGCCAGCCTAAAGACTCTTACAGCGTATTTTGCGCATTATTTAGACGGTGGTATTTAGTACTAGAAATAAGTCTATGTTTCGCGGGTCAGATGTCAGGGGTAAGCGGCCAATTTTTTGGTTTGTAATCACTACTCACTAATAACAACACATTATACGTGTTTTTTTGCATGAACAACTCTTATAAAAGATAAGGAACATTTCCAAACAGCAAATATCATGACATTTGAAGGCAATGTGTCCCTTTAACATGTGTGCGTTGTGTGACCACCTTTTGCGTTCACACGAGCGCGTTAGGTCACGCAGGTCATTCGCGATAAAATTTCATTGTGCACATGCGCAGTTGAAATACATAACCGGCTTATTCTAGTACTGTAACAATGAAGCCTTGGGAGTAGGAAATACTGTTACAGACGGAAAGGTGAAAACTGTATTATACTATACAGAAAAGCAAATGCGTAAAATGTTTTAGGAGATGAAGGAAACAGGAGAATAATAACCAGTATTTGCAATACTTTTCCCAGTTAAACTAAATCACAGTGTTAACAATTTCTATTACCCCTGCTCATCAGGCCTAACAATCATTCATGAAACAATGATTTTAATTGGAAGTCGCCCAATACAAGGCTGAAAGCCAATCTAGGTAAAGGGCTACAAGTTCAACCAGCGGCGGCGATTTCTCGTCCGGGTTGGGGGACGGAGGAAAAAGCACACAACCAACAATAATTGTTAAGCGTTGATACTCGGTGTCTCTTGTGTATCCTGGAAAACTGTTGAAAATGTGTGGAGATCTTTGTGTATTTTGAAGCACACTGGTGCATGTAAAAGCCAATGAGCCATAAAATGTATATGACATAGGGGAAATTATTGGGGGACACGGCATAGCCGTCCTCTCCCCCAAAATATTGGGGCCGTGTTCCCCACCGTCCCCTGGGATCGCCGCCCGTGGCTACAACAGAGGTGGTGGGGTTGGCCACATTTTAGGTTGCCAGCCCTACCACCCTTATGGTTTTCCTGGGTGCCGGTCTAAATAGAATATAAATCTTCGATAGATACTAAAGAAATTACCCAATTGTCCATACATATAGACGCAGGTAACTTGCACCAGTTGTGAGACCAACTCACCTCCTCCGCCTACCTGCAGGGATCATTATATGGGCAAAGAGTGGGAGAATATCGGCTACGTGTCAATACACTCTATAGAAAGATGAAAAAATAGTTCTGCAAAATAGCACTTACAGCCACAGTAGGTTGTTCAATCCCTCAAAAGACAGCGGAGGTATATACTCTATATGACTGCGTGCAAGGTACCTGTAGGACAAATAGAACTATAAGAGATATCAAAGCGATTCAAACATACTGTAATAATGGAAAACCGACTTCCATAATGCAGTATAGCCAGGGACCACGCCCCAACTTTACGATGCAACCTGGGAAGCGACATTGTGGAGATCACTCAATGAGGATATGACTCAAGTTTTAATACAATATCATAAAACAAACTTCTGCCAGTTTTCACTGTTCACTTTGAAAATTCATTCCAAATTACCGTGTTAGTTATTCTTGTGGTTTGTTGGATTTATTTTCTTTACGTCCGAAAAGTGCAAAGTATCGTTGATATCCGCCATGGTATTTAACAAAACAATGTCTGTCAGTCTCGTTGTCGATACTGACATTTTTGACTTCTTAATACGTTCATAAATCGAATCTCCAAAATCAATACTCTTGTATCTTTGCCCTGATTGGATTTTTCAAGAATATTTGTTGAATGTTAGCATGACGTTAACATAAATGTTATGATGACGTCTCTCGGACTGATGTTAATGTCATGATCTGTTTTAAACCGTGGTGACTACTTGACCTATGGTTAATCAAGCATGTCAAGAGATGTGTCATGGAATCGTTGGGCGTATTCGAAACCCCGTTCTTGAGTGACTCGAGTACAGTAAGTTTTTGATTTCGAATAAGGAAGTGCATGTCAGAGTGCTTGATGGTGTCATTCTAGACGGCGACGCCCATGAACGATGCAGCGAAACAATTTTCACAGCTTTTGTGTAGTTTGATTCTTAAACCGCGCATCCGATATTTCTGTTTGATACAACTTTTCGTATTCGAAAAATAGGATCTGAGGATATAGGCATACGAATTATCTGCACTGTCAGCCATCTCAGTTATTCTTGTTCTTCATCCACTCCCCAGATAGCAGGGAGTGAACATTCTTCGCGTGTTGCTTCTGGACATTCAATACCCCGTTCTAGCTCGTGTTCAATCAACACGAGAACGGGGTTTCGAATACGTCCATTAGGTCAGGGAACAAGACTAGTTTGATGGGTAATTTGCTTACAGTGCTTGAAGCTTGAAGAACCGCTTGAAGTGGCCTGGTTCCAGGGTCGTTATGTTGCCACCAGACAACTCCCTACGGAGATATAAGGGATTGGTCCTAAAAAGGTTTTCAACAAAGCTGATTCAATTTCTTTAGATAAGGGTAATCCATTAATAGAATTCAGAACACTATAAATTTAGCGTGTGGGTTTTGTCTATTTAGATAATATGCCTGTATACGTTTGAGGACAAGAGGAGAAAGAAAATACAAAGGAACCTTTCTTGTCCTCGCATATCGGTCTTCTGTTGAAATCAGTCCTCGGACATGAAAATACGTGCTTAGTCTGCGGGGTTGGGTTATTTTAAATGAAAAATAGGAAACCCAAAGCATTGTCCTCGGAATTATTGGGAAAGTATGTGTGCACGTACAGAGCTGGATTACACAACAATGGGATGGGATATTTCGAAGTACGAACGACGATGTTCAAAATTCCAATTAGAATTGAAATATTATTTATAATGTTATTATAATATTATATACTTTTAAAAACTATATACTATTCTATTATCACAGAGAAGAGGCAGATCAGCCAAGGGATGGCTGATTCTGCTCTATATACCTTTACTATGGTAGATCGAAAGTTTGAAGTGACTGTTGGGACAGCTATGGGACATTGTAGCATTAATTATACAAATATAACATAGTCTGTGTGTGGATAGTCTGTATTAACTACCTGAGGTATAGGAAGTGGACAAACTAGTTCCAAAGGCGATAATTAGTTTATCAACAAGATTGTCAACATGATGGTGAATTGACCAGTTGGATCGCGAATTAACCTTTTGCTCATAAATACTACTGTACAGTCGAACCCTGATAATAAGAGCACTGTTAATACAACATCCTGCTTATAACAAGAGGGAAAAAAGGTCCCGAGTCTTTGTTTTTCTTTGTTTTCCATTACTAATAATACAAGGTACCTGTTATAACAAGGTAAATTGTAAAGTCCCAAGGACCTTGCTATAAAGGTGTTCGACTGTATAGTAATATGCGCTAAGGAATCGGGACTTTGTGTATGAAACGTTACATGGACTGTCCCACAATATAGATATTTTGCACCCACTTGACCAGATCCCACGCGCATGCTTGAAGAACTTCATTAGCATCACTCCACTATGCAGTCAATTGACGACCTTCACTGCACACTTCACAGTATCTGGGAATAATCAGTGGCCGTTTTTTTTCATATTCGATGACATCATGTGAAGCTATGCATGATCTACGAAGTAGGAAAAGCACTATGCAACGGTTGGTAGTATTTCTGGAGTAAGGTGTAGCACCCACATCACTTACAGTACATCAGTCGTGGCTGCCATGTTGTCTAGTGTTTCCCTAGTCCATCCATTGCGACAACTGGTATAAAGGACGTCATCTTTGTAATAGCACGTACATTCGTCCGGGCAACGATTCACATCTGAAATAGAAATGAAGTTTGTTTTTGTGTTATATTTGAGTAGCCTCATACAATGATGTCCGAAAGATTATATTGGTTTGGAAGACACTGATAAATTTTAAAAGAAATTTGAATATTTAATATCAGAATTGTTGGATTGCGCATCGGCCACTAGAGTTTGAGCCGCCGTCCGCCGTATTAAAACTCGGAATGGATTAAGTTTGACACCCCCCCCCCCCCCCACTCCACCCCCGGTCTAGTTTATCCTCGTTCTCCATAGTAGAGAGAAGCATGTAATATTTTGAAATATTTAAAGTTTTCAGTTTATTATTGCGAATTCCGAGGAAATACGTAAGTTTGACACATTTTCATTTGTAATAGTCGGGGAGAATATTTATATCGGACCCCTCCCCCGGAGACAAAATGCACAGTACACATTGAATAAATATCTATTTTCTTCTCGTTCATTGATGTGTGGACGAAACAAATAAGTGGAAATTATAATACTGAGGTACAAACAGTGACACATCGTCATTGAAAAATCGTCATTGTTACGTTAATCACTGTATTGATACGGCCACGCCCACATAGGAATGTTAATATGGCGGCAGTTGAAAAACTAAATGGGTAATGAGCTATCAGTGGTTCGTACTAGTCTGAAGCAAGGTTATTCTGTTCAAGGAAACTGCTTACCACATCTGATTTCGTCATCTTTAAGCAAACAGTGGGCGGTGCCATCGCATACCTTGTCCCACAATAAGCACTCTCTACTCCCGCTACACTGGAAGAACTCTGGACAGCTGATTGTGTCTAATAAAAGAAACATGTTGAAGGAAACAGAGAGTGGTTTTAGCCAGTTTCACATTACAGCAAAGAAGCAAAGAACAAGCTGATGAAACAACACCGATGTTGACAAATATCTAAGTCTAAATATTGTGAAAGCAATTCATGTAAAAACACCAAGGTCCCGTGTTATAAAACAAAATCAAGATCCGGACCACCTCCAAAAAGTCACATCGATATTTAAATCACACAGACATGTAGTGTGAATCAGATGTGTAATAAAATTTAAAAAAAATTATTTATTACATTTCTTTAATACCCAGGGTGTGCCTGGTTTCCATTGGGACCCTACATACATTTTGGGTGATCCCCACAATGTCGCTTCCCAGGTTGTATCGTAAAATTGGGTGTGATCCCTGGCTATACGGCATTCTTGGTTTATGACTTCTGACTAGCGCCAACCCGAACAAAGATACTGAAAATTTGGGAAACCGCCAACATATACATGTAGGGCAAAATAGCTCAGTTGGTAGAGCGCCGGTACGGTATTCCGGAGGTCGCAGGTTCGAATTCCGCTCCTGCCAGTTTCTTTGTTCACTTTGAAAATGTATTCAAATTTACATAGTCAGTTTCTCTTGTGGATTGTTTGTTTGACGAACGTAGTAATGTGTAATAAGTTTTTTCTATTTAGTCTGGTTCCCACTCCTTTCATTTCTGTAAATTTGCACTTACCTTTTGGAAACTTAGCTTAATTCCAGGAAATATAAATTATAGTCAGAAGTCATAAACCCAGAATGCCGTATAGCCAGGGATCACACCCAATTTTACGATATAACCCGGGAAGCGACATTGTGGGGATCACTCAATGAGGATAGTGTATGTAAGTTTTTAATTTTTTATTGTTTACGTTCTTAGAACGTTGCACGTTACGTTAAAAACTGTCCACAAACTTTTGTTCTAAAAAAGAGTACGTTACAACAACGTTCATAAAACGTGAAATTGTTTGCTGGGTAGGTACACACGGTTATCGGCTCACTGGTAACGTAGGCTACATGTATATTCCACAACTGTTATGATATCAAGTATAAATGTATGGAGTGCCATTAAAACAGTATTACCAATGATACAATATTATCTTCACGTCCTTTAAATGTGACATTAAGCTGGAGATCGAGACCGTGCGCTCTATATGATCAGTACACGTAAAAGAACCCAGAGCCTCTGTCGTGAAAGAGTATAGGGGTTTGCTCCGGTGCCTCTGTAGACTTAATTTCAAGTCCGAGATCGCGGTTATTTTTGTTGCCTACATCACCCACGCCACTGGATATCACATTTGATAGTGATAGAAGGTTATTTCACAAGAGGGAGCTATTTCCTGCATTAACTTTATTGACTATCAGGCCGATAAAAACCACGATCACAGACTTTGAACAAGCCTAGTGCCTCTAGTCACACAGCACAAAGATGGCCTATTGAACATCTATCAAATTAAAGCTGTTATTATTAAAGAAGGATTATTTTTTAGTAAACAAAGTTTTTTCTCCAAGAAATCGCAGCTTTGAAACCTTAAAATCTTGAGGAGATACTTACAGCATTGCTGCTCGTCAAATGAGTAGGGACAGTCCTTGAATCCATTACACACGGCTTCAGATGACACGCAGAATGTTGCATTCTCACACGGGAGATCTAGACCACCCGTACATTCAGCTAACGGAGCTGCAAGGTGACAGACAAAAACATGCCTTCTGATTGGCTGCCTGAACCCTGAAGACCTATAGTGTCGCGTGAATATAAGACTCCTTCAAAATCCGACTTGTTGGTTAGACTGCGCTGCTCAAACGATGCCGTATACCCAAATAATGAGAAACGTAGGTTAAGGGTAATGATTTGGGTGGGGAATATGGTGAGGATTGGGGTTAGAGTTTAGGATAGAGTAAGAGTTAGGTTAGAATAAGCAGAGATTTATTCGAGTCCATCACAAGTCCCTGCAAGTCCATATCACAAGTCCCCCAGTCCTAATCCCAATCACAAGCTATTCAAATGAGCTTTGACAAAGGCATTCCTTAGTCATTGTTCATCCAGTTACTTGTGACCGGCTTTATGAAAGGACTACCGACTGGACTTGCGAAATGACTTGTGAAAAGACTTGCAGTGACTCTAGTATATATACAACTCTGGGAATAAGGTTAAAGGTTATGCCATTGCCAAACAAAACCCACAATACAGGAATTCCACAGTTTAGCGCCGATATATGCGCACTTCCGCGTTTGAAAACGAGGATCTCAATGTCACAGTAAACAACTTTATGCTGATCGTGCGCCTGCGCTGCCTTTAATGGCCTGATCAATTTGTGCATGAATGAATGTGCTGAAAAGCGTTGTTTTGTTTGCCACTGACATTCTCGCTTTCAACCCGGAAGTGCGCAGAAGGGGCTAATGTGAAATTCCTCTATAATCCAGTTGGATATCTCGATGAAGCAGTCCATGTCAAAGGTTATTCGGGATACAATAGCTGACGTAATGTTTTCCGATGTTACGCGAATGCCCATTCTGATTGAATTTAACATGTGCCCATTGTGCGACCTGCTTAAACGTCCTTACGTGTGCGTTAGTTATCCCGAGTTGGCGAGTGGGGGGGGGGGGGGGGGGGGTGGGGGATAGCGAGTTAGGAGGATGGAGGTGACCAAAATCTTAACCAACCAAAGAAATTCAAAAAAACGTGGGGGAGGGGGAGGGGGATGGGGATTATATATCCCCACCCCATACCCCGTGATTTACGCCCATGCTCTCGTGACCCATGTCATTGTGGACATGCGCAGTTGAAATACCGAACTGGCTTATTGTCTTGTAATGCATAATTGTAAGGAGTCGGATATTCATTTTTGCCACATGTAGTGGGCATTTTCACCCTCTAGCTACACCATTGATACCTCACATGGAATCAAATAAATTACGCCCTTGGCAAAAGTGTCTCCGTTGAAATACGTCTTAAACTCACCGTCTCGAAGAGCCTCCACGACGATATGAAACCCTCTTTTGGTAACGGTATGATCAGATGTTAGGCCGATAGAGATCATGGGTGGAAGCGATGTTACGGTAGTTACCGTCGTTGACCCAGACAGGAACAAACTGTTGCCGGGCGCCAGGGCCAAATCGCCAAGAACCATACCCGGTCCTCCAATCGTCATCCTGTCATATGTTCGTTCTGTCTCGAAATCCAATACGGTAACAACAATGAACGATGCGTCTTCCGGGGCTAGAATTACCCACGAGCAATCTACATCGTTGGGGTACGACTTCGGGTAATTTGGAGAAGTCAGGTTGTACGGCGAATCATCTGTGAGGAAGATGTTTTTTTCTCCACAGATATCTGTTGAAAGGGTTGTGTTGTAACTTTGATGATTAAACTCAAGGCTCCAGAAAAGAGCGTTCGATGTGAGGGGTAACAAGGATTGGAAAGAAAAGCGAAACAACAGCATTGGAATTAATTTTTGAAAAATTGGAAATCAGCATTCTGGCTTTGTTTCTGTTACGTAGCCTTATATGACAATGTGACAAATATGATATTAACATTAAGACGTTACTTTTTAGGATATTAACATTAAGACGTTACTTTTTACTGCAACAAATGCAACTCTCAAAGTTGTTGTGATAGTAACAGTAAAAGCCAAAAATCGGATTTCCAATTTTGCAAAAGTATTTCCTTTTCTGTTTGAACTAATTAAGAAAAGAGGACTTTCACTGTAAAATGATAAATGTTTAATTATTTTTCATTTGCTGCGTGGAATTAAGACTGTATGAAACCTCATTTGTGTACAATGACTATTTAAATAAACAGGTTTCAATATACCAGTTCACTAATAAATACAAAATAGCGCTAAAGTTAGGCAAGAGGCTGAAGTTAGGCAAGAGGCTCGAGCTCTTCATTGGAATTGTACATGGGACGTATATTTCGCCTGAATTCCTCCAATCTGATCTTCATTTTTGTATTTTGTTGAAATGAAAACCAGCAGTCTGACGACTTTTACAAGTGCACGTGCATCCAAACTAGTAACTCGACATGTTTTTCTCTATGATGCAGACACCAGGCGGTCGGGTAAAAAAAATATATTTTTAACTCTCTATTTTGTCCCGCCAAACATTACTTTTGGCTGTGGCTTGATATCTTTATTGACTCTGCAGGTCTTTCACTTTAACAAAATGCAAAAATACAAGCCGAATTCGAGGGATTCCAGCCAATGTACGTCCCGTATAGATTTCCAATAGAAAGTTCAGTAGCAGGGAAAAAATATTTAATGGGTCATGCATCAGTACGAAAATAATTGGTAAATTGCCTCGCTAACTAGGAGAAACGGTATATAACTGTATCAACCTACCCCATCCACACAAAAACAATTTCTCGAAATCACTGGCATCTCCAGACACGCACATCAGATCAGGGGCTCGGCAGGTAATCTGACCATCTTCACAGCTCACTGGAGTGAAGAAACAAGCATCCATTTTATACTGTATGATACAAATCCACTACATTTTATGACCAAAAAATAATATGGTAAAAATGAAAAGGCAATATATATGTATGTGACCATGTGTACATGTATTGTATTACTACTAAAGACACAAGGATGGCAAAAACAACAATGAAATCATTGTTGTCCTCAGAGGGAGTTTTGTTGAACCATGTTTTGTTGAACACCGTCCTCGCAGGTACAAATGCGTAGGCCTACTTAGTCTTTTAGAGATTGTTAAAGTAAAGGAACAATAGAGAAGACAAAGCCTTGTCCTCAGTCGTATAGTACTATAACACCACTGTGTGGTGTACTAAGTCCTAGCAAACACAAGACGCAATCGCAACGTTGCTGGAATGTTTTGGTTTGGCTACGTTTGATATTATAAAAACGTGTATTTGAAGTTGTCAGAACGTCATATTAGGGAGGTTTAGTTACACGTTTTACGCGAACATCAACGTTTTGAACATGAGCAAACGAAATGATCCAGAACGTGAGCCTTTTCAAGTTGGTATTTGGAGAAATACATCTTAGTTTAACTAGTATTAATAAATGTAGAATACAGGGGAGTTACCAATAAGGAAATTGAAATGTTAATACATAGGAACTAAGATTAACACAACTGATGCAGCGTCTGTATTTCCCAATTCCCATGGAGGAAGGAATACAATTAAATAGGCAGGAAAAGGTGGTGCACAGGGTGGCATTTCTCCACAACAAGCAAGAATATAATTCTGCATGCTGTGCATTTGAATGCCTCGAGTGAACCGATATTTGACAAAAAACGCTTTCAAACCACCACAGTTTCTCACGTTTTAGCCCGACGAGAACTTATACCGCTTCTCACGAATATTACGTCCGATACATTCCCCATACGTGGGTAATTGTACGCGGAAAGTAATGACGTCAACAAAAAGTATACACACTTTTCGCAATACAAAGGTTTTGGTTTTGGCGTAACTGCATGGCGTGAAACTTCTGGGGGAACCTGGTGCACACATTGTTCGAAGAGTCACTCAAAGTAAACGAACTGCGGCTTGTATTTCTTTCTTCATTTCAAGATTTTAAATGGGAGGCACCCGGCGCGAATTATTTTTTCCAAACGACATCCGAATAAATGCATTGTTGAGCGCCCTCTATAATACTTTTAATATACGTATGCATATGTTATAGGGCTGGGTATATAATGCAATGAATTCGCGTTGTTTGTCGAGCATCCCGATGGCTCAGTGGATACGGTTTTAGATTTTTGATGTAGGAGATTGTGGGTTCCAGACCTCGACGTTAAAAAAAACAATTCTTTTAATTTCCAGCTTTGGAGGATTTTTTAAAAAGGGAAATAAAGTGCGAAATATAATTACGTTCGAATTCTTTCTTTTTTTACTAATTTGTGGCTCCCGAGGATTTTTTTCAAGGAAAGTAGTCCAAAATCTCATAGCGTTAAACCCTATTCGGATGTCGTTTGGGAAAAAATGTTCCCCCTGCCCCTCATCCCATAGTTACGCCACTATTTTCCCGTACGGCATTGGGTGTTGTCGTTTTCAAGGTACAGTGGCTTGAAATAAAGAAAGGAGGCCTAACCGCAGCACCTTCTCATACCTGTTTCCCTGGACTCGACTCGAATGGTGAACCCGGGGTACCGGTATGTCTCGGTGATAGGCCTATTGGAGCTAAACCTTATCCACAAATGCCTGTCTCTCGAGGCAACAGCGACTAAACCGACAGCCCGGTCCCGGAGATCGGGCGAGATGGACGTACCAGCAGCACCTGGATCTGAACTCCGGCCGAAGCTGAGTTTGTCTAAGCTTTTACTGATATGGAAAGTGTCGATTCTTGCATAGGCGTGGTTCCCCGGCACAGCTACGACCAACCACGTGCAACTGACGTCTTTGGGATACGTCAGTGGGTAGAACGGGGACGTGAGCATGTAATAAGACTGCAAAGTGTTGTGGTGTGAAAGGTCAATCAGGGTGCGACCACAAGGACCTGTTAGATAAACCCAAGACAATTACAAAGAGAACTAGACACTATGTGTCTGTTTTACAACAGAACGCATGGCCTTTCCACTTTAATTCCTGATTATTTATTATTTATATGTCCAAAGATTTAAGTCGATGAAAAGTAAGATAACGGCGAAATTAGAATTTCGAAGAAAATTAGGGAACTTTGAATCTAAGGTTCATCTCTATGTACCAACCAATTTTTATCAGGATCGCACCTTGTTTTGTGTGTGTTAATTATATGTAATTATAACGGGGTATAAATACAGATTGGGAAATATTTGATTAATTTACTAAACATTTTCATTTTACTTTCTCTTTCTCGTAACGGGTGTGAAATTAACTTTGTGTGATATCTATATTATACCATTTATCCACTACACGGTGTTAATTTAACACCGCTGTATTTTTTTTAGTGTGTGGAAGGACCGAAAACCCAATCAGCACCGTACGTTGACAAATAAAAATAAACTCATAACAAAAACTGCCATTTTTCGTAACTGTCAACATTATTTAAAATACGTACCACACGCTGCCTCATCGGATGCATCAAGGCAATCAGACACTTTGTTACAGATGTTAGTCACGTGGATGCACGTGTCTTGCGAAGGACATAAAAACTCGTTGGCTGCACAATTAGCTGCAAGAAAGACAGATGTTTGATTAGCCATGTGAACAACTCAATATAAGACAATCAAATGTGTGGGCATGCGCAATGGAACAACCACAACCACCACAACCACCACGACCACCACCACGACAACCACCACCACGACAACCACCACCACGACAACCACCACCACGACAACCACCACGACAACCACCACGACAACCACCATGACAACCACCACCACGACGACGACCACGACGACGACCACGACAACCACCACGACAACTACCACGACGACGACCACGACGACGACGACGACGGCCACGACGGCCACGACGGCCACGACGACCACGACGACCACGACGACCACGACGACCACGACGACCACGACGACCACGACGACCACGACGACCACGACGACCACGACGACCACGACGACCACGACGACCACGACGACCACGACGACCACGACGACCACGACTACCACGACTACCACGACTACCACGACCACCACAACCACCACAACCACCACAACCACCACAACCACCACAACCACCACCACAACCACCACAACCACAACAACCTCACATATGCACCCATACGGGGTACCTCTGTTGTGGACTTTACTTTCTTAAGTTATAGTATTCTCCTTTGTCCCTATTGAAATCTCAAAAGCCATAGCGTTAACTTTGTGGGGTACCTCGATTTCTAAAGACTCCCTCGTGGGGTACCATTGTGCCCATTGTTACCCATTGTAAGGAGGCTAATGTAAGAACTCAACAACAACGACAACCACACACACATCTTCAAATAATGCACCCTTATGGGGTACCTCTGTTGTAGACTTTACTTTTCTTCTATTATTCTCATTTGTCCCTATTGAAATCTGAAACTCCATAGCGTTTTCCTCGTGGGGCACCTAGATTTCTAAAGACTTGCTTGTCGGGCACCATTGTCCCCATTGTTACCCATTGTGCGAGGTACCCCCTAAGGCAGTATATGTGGGAACACAACCACAATTACAACCATAACAACCACAACCAGGACGATGACGACGACAATGCAACAGATGCAGCAGATGCAACAAAATTTGCAGCGGCGACGGCGAAACGGCGACGACAACGATGACGACGAGGAGGAGGAGGAGGAGGAGGAGGAGGAGGAGGAGGAGGAGGAGGAGGAGGAGGAGGAGGAGGAGGAGGAGGAGGAGGAGGAGGAGGAGGAGGAGGAGGAGGAGGAGGAGGAGGAGGAGGAGGAGGAGGAGGAGGAGGAGGAGGGGGAGGAGGAGGAGGGGGAGGGGGAGGGGGAGGAGGAGGAGGAGGAGGAGGAGGAGGAGGAGGAGGAGGAGGAGGAGGAGGAGGAGGAGGAGGAGGAGGAGGAGGAGGAGGAGGAGGAGGAGGAGGAGGAGGAGGAGGAGGAGGAGGAGGAGGAGGAGGAGGAGGAGGAGGAGGAGGAGGAGGAGGAGGAGGAGGAGGAGGAGGAGGAGGACGACGACGACGACGACGACGACGACGACGACGACGACGACGACGACGACGACGACGACGACGACGACGACGACGACGACGACGACGACGACGACGACGACGACGACGACGACGACGACGACGACGACGACGACGACGACGACGACGACGACGACGACGACGACGACGACGACGACGACGACGACGACGACGACGACGACGACGACGACGACGACGACGACGACGACGACGACGACGACGACGACAACAACAACAACAACAACAACAACAACAACAACAACAACAACAGCGGCAGCATTTTGTTTGGTTCACTGAAACTGCTTTTTAGAAAGCCGGCTGAAGTCAAGACAAGCTTTGTAAGTAATAACATTCTATAGCTACCGCATCCGATTTCGTCACCGTAGTCTAAACAGTCCACATAACCATCGCAGACAGATGCTTGGTTGATGCATTCCCCTGATCCGCATGCGTGCCCATTGTCCGTGCATCCTGTATTCAAAGACAAAACATGAATTAAATTTGCTCAGATTCAGTGATGACAGTACTCAAAGATACTTTACATATTTATTTACGACAGGAAATTTGCATATGAATTCTTGGTGACTGAAGCACTTTATTCGGCTTAATTATTTTCTACGAGGATTATGTTTTTATTTGTGCCATTCTGGATGTATGGATTACAAACACAATTTCCAAATTGCTAGTTATAATTGTAAACATTTTAGGGCAAAGGTCATTTTATTAAACATTTGGTTCATGAAAATGATGTGCTGTTTTTACAAGAAAATTGACTCTTTGAAAGTCAATTTCATAAATTGAATACTCTTGAAAGTGGCATTGAGGTTATTGGTAAAAGTTCTATTGATGAGAATAAACCCCTAGAGGGTCGCCCATTCGGAGGCTGTGCTATTATTTATAAACCCAATATTAACTTTAAATTTAGTCAAGTTGCCTGTAAACATGACAGGCTTTGTGGAATGTCTATGGATGGGGGAAATAAGTGCACTATATTGTTTCTGAATGGTTATATGCCATGTGACCATACGCATGTTGGTAAAATATACATCTAGAATTGATCATTTTTTAGTCTCTTCTGCAATTAGCAAACAGCTTTTACAATATATACAAAATTTACAAACAAATCTGGAAAATATTTCTTTTAAGAATGACTTTTACATTGCAGAAATATTAATTGTAAAGAACATGTGAATGATTTAAATGACTTGCATAATGATGTTATTATTGCTAGTATTAATGCCTCTGAATGTATTCCTCAATCCAATCCTTCTGGTAACGCCACCTTCCAGTCGGACAGTAGGAGCATTCCTGGGTGGACAAGGTCGAGCCTTTACGTAGGGAAGCTTTGACGTGTTTTTTATCATTGGAAGGCATGTGGCCAACCGCATGATGGTTTTGTTGCAGAAATGCATCGGATCTCTAGAGCTAGCTATCACAGGGCAGTGATGGGGGGGGGGGGGGGGGGGGGGGTCTTGGGGGATAAGGATAAGATTAACGTGATTAACGTGCACCAATGAGAACGAGGATGAAACGACTAGTAATCTACGGGGACAAGGTTGTCAAATGTATTGTTTTCGGCACGGTGAGATGGCTTTAACTGACTTCAACTCCATGGACGTATTGCGGACACAAAGTGCCTGTTTGTTTCACACGGATCCGGATCTCGATCAGTGATCCGTGCATTGATTCACATACCGTATTCCATGGCTTGAGCAAACCAGCAGTTAAACCATTGATCGAGTGCGCAAAGAAGCTCGATCTATGCCCGATTCAATGGTCCTGTTGGAGTAAACCAGGAATTCCCTCTATCTTCAGCAGAATATTCTGTGCTAACGGTTATACTATTTTCCACAGGTTAGCAATTTGATAGCACATTTTGGCGTGTGCGCATGTGTACACAGGTAAGTAAGGATTCATTGCTGTTCTTTGCTTATAGCACAAACTTTCTTCGCTGGCGTTAGTAATTGCAGGTTGTAAGCGCAAAACCAAGCATTACGGAATAAATGAAAGGCGCCAAAATATACATGTAGTCCAAGCAAGCTATTTAACATAAAACCTATATTCAACAAAAAAAATAGAAAAGTTTAATATTTATATCTGTACACCAAGCTATGGAGAAACTGCTGTTGTACCTTTAATAACATCATGTTTTGTGAATATGAAAATATGCATCACTATTGAAACAGAAAAGTTAATTATTCTTGAATAATCCCCACAATGCTTCCCCGGGTTGCATTGTAAAGTTGGGCGTGATCCCTGGCTATGCGGATTTATGGGGTAATGACTGACAATTTGGGAGGCTGCCAATATGGGGCAAGAAAGCTTAGTTTGTAGAGCGCCGGCACGGTGTTCAAATTTATTTTATTTTGTCTGATTGATTATATAAACACTTCCACGGAGTTCGAAATAAATCATGGGATGATATATTTATTAATAGTACAGGGAAAGAAAGCTGTCCTACATGACTATTCAAATAATAAAAATCCTATAGCACGGTTCCATCAACTATTAAAGCAGAATCTATCACTAACCCTACCTGTTTGGTCGATCTGAAGCTGCGTCATGACTATAATGATAGACTCCGATTCCAAGCGAGACACCTGATCATTCGCTGGCGTAGCAAACTTTTGCTTAATCCACATCCGGGGACCCGATGACGTCACGCCCTCCCGATATAGGATAGGCAGCAACCCGGCAAACGCAAAGTTGTGAAGCACCGTGGAGTCGTCAAATGGGAAATGACCATCACCTACAGCAAGCTGCATCTGTATGTATCGGAGAGACACCTGTGGGGGACGTAGTGTGACGGCTATTCTATGACCTTCTGAAGCTGTCAAGAGGAACAGGCAGTCACCGGGGTGATCGGCTGGCCGGTAGTCAAGCACTTGAGGTTGTCCATTGGTGAGATCTATCGCGGGCTGCTCCACACAACGCCCTATTAAAACAACAGAGTGCAGTGATTTCTCTTTATAATGAGAAACCAAGCAGAAGCTTTAGAATTCGGGTATATCTGAGCCTGTACCAGGATATTAAATTTCTCAAACATATTAAGATTTACAGATAAACTGGCCGTTATCTTTTCGAGTTTTCCCCGGAAAATTATCTTATTATTTTTTTAATTGCTATTTTTCTAGTAATACAAAAATGCACTTTTAAATAAGAAATGGAACAAAAACTCATTGAATAATTACTTTTGGAAATTTCGAGTTCCGCCCGATAATAATTCAGAAGTATGCTTTTGTGCCTTAGATGCGCGAAAACATCAAATGAATAAAAGCCTTTTCGGAGAGTTGAAAATAGAAACAAAATAGTTATCAATTTGATTTAAAAAATATTAAAACATTTTTAAAGTGAACAAAGAAAACTGGCAGGAGCGGGATTCGAACCTGCGACCTCCGGAATACCGTACCAGCGCTCTACCAACTGAGCTATCTTGCCATATGTTACCGGTTTCCAAAATCAAAGATACTGACAATTTGGGAAACCGTTTTCTTTGTTCACTTTGAAAATGTATTGAAATTTACCTAGTCAATATCCCTTGTGGATGGTTTGACGAATTATAAGTTAAAAATATAACATGTTAGATGACAATATTTTTAAGAAAACATTTCAGAGCACGGACGGTATATCTTAATTATTCTGAAAGAAAATTATTACTCGATAAACCCCCAGCAGTGGACGTGCGATTAGTATTGTTTATTTAAATAGACACAAGGATCCGAAAGAAATCCAGTGCAATACTGCCACTGGTAAACGCCATAGTCCTATTGTATGGTGATAAAATAGTTTATTACAAAGTTACGGCTTGTGACAACTCCAGTGAGACCGAGACTCCGATGTAATGCCCTCCTGCTGAAGGTATACAAGCGACGTTCTTTCGAGTAGTTTCTTTACGTTAATATATACTTTTATCCAAAGATATTCTAAAGAGCTAACGCAAGAACCTATGATCTACGCACCACACAGATACTCATCAGTCATGTCTAGGCACTGTGCAAATCCGTCACAAACAAGACGTTCATCCAAACATCTGCGAATATCACACCTGAAGACGTTAGGATCACACCCATCTGTTACAGAAAACAAAACCATCAGATTTTATACCAAGCAACTGGAGTACAACTCCTCGAAATAGGTTTATAAAAGCGAATCATTTACAGTAAAAAAAATCCTTTTGTAGGATGCGGACACGTTGTGTTTTGGGGAGGGAAACGCCGCCCTCACCAACATACCTACTTGCAAACGCCAAAGAGCTGGTTCCAATCTGATCTTCAAAACACTAAGAAGTTGAACTGGAATTTACTGTCACAACTAAAACACACAATACAAAGCTGGATGCTTCTATGACGTTTCCGGTCTAGTGTGCAGAAATATTTGTTACAATGTATATCCATTGAAGTTATGCAAAAGCAAATGGATTTAATAAGGAGATTTGTTTTCAATAGGTTTTCTCAGCCCAAAGTTAATTCATGTGTCTGTTTGCCCCAAAGACAGATTTTACTTACCGCATCCTCTTTCGTCACTCAGCGAGGGGCATTGTGGGATACCGTCGCACCGCTGACTCAGCGGTAAACAAACTTTAGAATTGTAGCAAGCAAACTCGGTCGGCCCACACTCTGTATACATTGGAATTAGAAAGGAAAAGACAACCAGTTTTTGTTATTAATTTTTATACAATGCCTGAATAAATCCCCGCCATCTGATTGGTGGATCGTCGATCACGTGCATTGAATTATTCGTCCCATCGCACGATGCGAACCCGCACCTTAAAAAAGTTCTATCACATGGTTCTATCAAACGGTACGCGTTTGATAAAACTTCCCGAATTTCACGGTCACTATATTGGTGGCGCTACAACACGGCTGTCATTCACACAAAATAGCGCACGATCTTCGCGAATCGCCGTTTGTTCTCCACAAAGAAACAAATCATTATACGCAGTTAAACGATTATATGACTTTGCAAGACATGCAGGAACAACAATTGAGCTTTAACCGTTTCGGAACTAACCAACTTTTTTGTCGCGGTGTTATGCGGGACTGAAAAGGGAAAACGGTATGTTGTGCACAAAAATATCCATGCATGTAATCTGACGAGGATTTATTAAGGCGATGTATAAAACAAATCACATTCGTGCAATAGTAAGAATGAAATTATTCTTACCATTGCACTCATAAACATTCATTATTTGTATAATATAACATTAATCTTGGGGTTTCATGCCTCCTTTGATGTCTTAAGATTCCCATTTTACTTTGATGTCTTTCCCTTGTCAAATCCCTCCCTTTCTTCCCTTGCCTCAATACCACCTCCTTTTAACCGCCTTTTTTGCCACACGTCTTTGTTTCCCCCAGCTTCATCCCTCCCATCTCAACCCCCTTTCATCCTTACCCTAACCATTCCTTGTTCCTTGCTGTCCCCTCATCTCTCTCCCCTCCCTTTGATGTTCACCTACTGCCTCTCTCCCTCTCTTGTGTTTCTCCGTCCATCCCTCCATGTCTGCGTGTCCCCCACAAGTTAACGCCACGACCCGTATGTGTTACAGTAATGTGCATCACTCATTGAGCTTTGTTTTTCAGATTGACTATGGATTAGACTTCGGAAACAAATGATGACTTATTTCCTTGGCTGATGATATGGCGCAGGTCTAATTTGCAGTAGGTGTATGTTTGAAGAGTTAAAAAAGATGAGTTATCCTGAAAGTTTGCATGTCGTAACGACGGTGACCTTACAAAAGCCCAGCATATTTTAAAATAGCCAAGTGTTGCATTCAGTTTCGTGTTAGGTTTAAAGGTGCTACAGCAGCTTTACATTAAAAAAAAGTCAACTTTCACATGATACAAATGCTCACATGTGACTCATTGGTAGTGTTGCGCCTGCGCCTGCGTAAATAGGAGAGTGACTGGTCGCGCGAGTGTTCCACCAATAAAAGGGACCATTTCATAGGAGTCTAAATTTCATGTGACACCGGATTCTTTTTAGACTCCTATGAAATCTGGTTCCTTTTATTGGTTGACACTCGCGCGACCAGTCACTCTCCCAATTACGCAAGCGCAATACTACCGTAATACGGTTGCGTCCGTATTTAGAGTCCATAATTTCACACTACACCGGCACTGCTGCGTTCTGGGCCACATCACGCCACATATCATGCGAGCGTCACGCGCGCGTCAATTTCCATAATTATAAGGAATCTCAGCACTACTCGAGTGAGCCACGAACCGTTAAAAAGCTAAAGGGGTGATTTACAAACCACTAGAGGTAAAATCATTGGAAATATATATTTTTCTGGGTTTTTGCTGAATTATGCAAAAGTATTTTATGAATGGGAATGTGCTGGGCCGGTACGTTTAAAACCGCCTTCGGGCCTGGACGCTGATAATGGAATTATTAAGGGAATATTTATTCCCTTAATAGAACTTCACCTACAAATTTGTCACAAAAATACAGGAACATTTCACAGCACTACAAAATAATACACATCCACATGCACAAACCTATACACAAAAGAGAGTTTGGGAAACTTTTTAATGTAGGCTTCATGAACATGTAAGCAATACCTCTGCAAGATATACGCAATTATGGAACAAAAATCCACTTTTATGTTATTGGAAATGCCAAACTAGTTAGCGACGAGACCAACGGGTAGGGTTTTAGTTTTGGTTAGAAATGTTGGTGTAAAGCGACGATGAAGACGACAAAACGCAACACGAAAACAAAGGATGGCGATCACCGCGCGACGCACAGTCAACACGCAAAACCGCGTTGATTCGCATGGCAACTACCGTAAAGCGAATTGCATTTCTGCCGCAATAAACTCAGTCTTCAAAATTACAAAACAAGATGTCAATGAAATTAAGAGAGGTTGATAAAGTCATTATGTAATGATAAAAAATGCCATTCACTCTAATTTGATAAAAACTAAAGAGGGGCCCTGCACTACACAATCGTCATAATACAGAAAACCACACATACAAACAAGTACAACAAGTGCCAACAAGACTAAAGTAACATACTAACCCGGCCTCTTCGAACCACGCTGATAAAGTTAGGCCAGGCGCAGGTCCAAAAATACGGATTACTCTCTATTACAAACTTACCGGTCTCAGTGTATGATCTCAGTGTGAAATCTACTAGCTTGTCATCCCAGTCAGTTGTTTTGGGGGTCAAGTGCGCCGCAATCCACAATGCAGCCCCAGCCTCGGGTGAATATGCTTTAGGCAGATCAACATGATCACTGGTGATCACAAGGAATGCTGCCGACGGGACGACTGTTTGATTAGCACCAACGACACCAAACGATAAAGTACTGTCATGAGCGGCAAACGCGTTGATTATGATTTCAACTCGGGCTTGCGGCGGAGTAGTGACCCAATACAGACAATCGGTGAAAAAAATCTCGTTGAAATCGTACATGTAGGCGGAAGCGAAGATAGATTTCTGTATCTCAACGGAATCGAGGATTATGGTTTGGGCACCACAGGTTTCTATTTCAAAGATCAGTAAAAGAAAAACAACTGATTATTGGCGCTAAAATGAAGGGTTTTTGTCTCTTTTTAAAGCCTTTTAAAAAACTACTTAGAGAAAAATACTGCTTAAAAATGTCCTGCTAATCCGTACAAAAATAAATGTACCCATATAGTAATTCACTGTAGTCACACTGCGTTCACTATGTGGTCACATTGTGATCCCCCACCAAAATCTTAGTGTTGACCTTGGTATTGTGACACTATGAGCTGGGTGTGGTTTCTTAGCGAATTTGGAACTATACAGGGATAGTCGAGTCCATCACAAGTCCCTACAAGTCCCTCTAAGTCCCTCCAAGTCCATCACAAGCACCCCCAGTACTAATTCCAATCGCAAGCTATTCAAATGAGCTTTGACAAAGGCATTCCTTTGTCATTGTTCATTGAGTTACTTGTGACCGGCTCTATGAAAGGACTTCTGACTGGACTTGTGAAAGGACTTGTGAAAGGACTTGCAGGGACTCGACTACAACTCTGGAACTATATACCAGAGTGTCAAGTTGTTTCACTGTGTGAACACGTACTATGTAGTGAAAACCACGGAAGCCTGTTAAGGCCAGGTACCTCTATCTCTTTCACAGAGGTGCGTTTCTTTTTCACGATGGTGCGTTTCTCTTTCATATAGCTAGCCTCTCTTTCGCGACAAATTAATAACTCGCGGCCGCGACTTATTAACTCGCGACCGCGACTTAATTAACTCGCGGCCGCGACTTTATTAACTCGCGGCCGCGATTTATTTATCTAGCGGCCGCGAGTTAATTAAGTCGCGGCCGCTAGATAAATAAATCGCGGCCGCGGGAGTTATTAACTCGCGGCCGCGACTTATGTATCTCGCGGCCGCGACTTAATAACATCATGGTAGTTCTTACTGTTGGCCAGTAATTAATAGCTTCCGAGGTAGATTAACACTATACAAGAATTGATTATTTGAAAGATGTGATGAAAAAGAAATTGTGGGATGTTTTTTTCTGTTTCGACAATAAAATAATGAGTTATCATGAAAATATATTTCTTTTTCAGTGGTTCTGAAGAAAACTAATCGAAAGAAATTATTCGAAGATAAAAAAAAATGAAAATATCTGTTCCTTTTAAGGTGGTACATGTATTCTCTTATCAAATAATTATGCCATTATAGTTATGACACGGTTAACATCCCCCCCCCCCCCCCCAATAAGAGTGGTACGAATACTCTTATCGGCACACGGAAATATACATTGCATCCGAATACAATTTTGTGTACATTTGTAACAAGATTATTTAGTATGGGGTCAAAAAGTAATCCTTCTCGACCGTTTAAATTTCCATGCAATTGTTCATGTAATATCTTTGAGGGGACCCATGTTTGGCAGAGTTAGAACATCTTATCAACAGCAATAAACTTTACATGGGTGTTTTGAAATGTTGAATGATACATTTGCGACCCCTGAAACGTTTTATAGTTGCAAGGTACCTATATTCAGCATATTCTACCATGTAATATAGGGGATCAGGAGCAAATAAGGAGGACCAGGAGCAAATTTGTTTACAAAAAACAAAATTCATTATTAGTTGCAAGCCAG